>JAPDSC010062317.1:28536-48143 GCA_026290005.1 Latrodectus geometricus
ATGCTAATGAAAATACTATGAAATATCAGCTTTATTTGTGTGTGTGTTTTAAATAATCAAAACAGAGATTAAAGTTTAAAAACAGCAAAAATAAACTAAATAAAAAGTATTATAATCATTAATTTAGTCTTTTTATGGTAATGTATTCTTACAATACTCTTATTAACATTATGATCTTTTGCTTAAGAATTCTCAATAAAAATGATATATTTATGACGTTTTTTATATTTATAAGCCTATTTCCAAAAGAAATTATGAAGTATAATTTATACTTTTTTAAATGAAAAACATAAAAATAAAACTAAAAGCTAAGGATAAAAATCCATAAAATTTTATGCATATTAAAGTACTATCAATAAAGAGAATTTAAAGATTTCAAGAAAACATACCTACCTCTTTTATGTATATCTGGTTGTATTACCTTGTGTGTATTTACTGAGATCCAAATATTAAAATCTAAGCGAAAGTAAACATTTGCATAAGTAAGTTATTTAATTTCCGTTTTACTGTTCAGGTTATTATGCAAAGAAGTTATAAATTTCTTACCGTCATTAATTTTCTCAACAAAATTTAAACTATTAAACTTTAAAATAGTAAATTCAGTATTTATCTAAGGTAACGCTTCTAAATTTTAGAGGCAATAAATCTAAGCTTCTGATCTAAACTTACCAAAGCAATAAAAGTGTACGAAAACTATGCCGTATTATAACTACTGTTTTATGATTTAAAACTATGTTCAGATACACCTGCAATAAGATTTTTACAGTTTGTATTTTACAACGATATAAAAACTTTATATTTGTTCCTGATGACTAAAAGATAACATATTTTCGAATTTTATTTACGACGAAATTTTTCTACCTGATCATGCAGAAAGTTTATTGAATTTATCACTGAAATCAGTTGATGTTAAAATTAAAGCATGCTGAAATTAAAATTTGAATCTGTAAATAAACGTTTATTTAAGGTTACAAGCTAGATATTTGTCAAATAGAAAATCAAATATAAATTTTAAAATGTTTTCTCTCACGAAAGTTTTTGTGTGTATAAGATTATATAAAAACAATTTAATTTTATAAAAATTATATAAACATTTATATATGAAAATTTTGTACAAGAGTGAAAGGATTCCAAATTTTGTCCCAATAGCAAAACACAAAGACGTAACTAACATATTAAATTAATTTAATTAAAAGTAAATTTAAAATGTAATTAATGTAAAAATATGATAATATACAAAAAAATTATGAATATTTCTAAGTATTTTATGTTAACAAGCATACTTTTAATTAATGTCAGAGATAATGCCCTTTAATGTTAGCATTGAAATTATATATTCTTGAAAACTGTAAGCTCAAGTGTATATATTATATAAACCGAACTGTTTTTACATGGATATAGAAAAAGTAGTTTAAGAGAATATGTCACGGAAGGTTTTCTAGAAAGAGTAGAACTATATCTAAATTAAATTCCTTCGAAATTGTAAATTATATTTTGTATCACGTTAGTATTGCAATCAACTTAATAAACTTAAATATAATTAAAATGTGTAGAAATTAAGGCTTCTATATTTTTCATATCTAGAGTTATAAACCAGGTTTTTTGGTATGCTGTGTAATAATATTAATAAGGCTTTATAGTTGTTAGTCCATAAATTCAAAACGTTTCTGGTGTTGTAAGTAATTTAAAGTCTATGACAGACCTCGTGTAGACTTTTATTAGTTTTATTATATAAAACAATAACAAGTAAAAGTAGCAAAAATAACAAGTAAGTTTATAGGTAATAAGCTGACAGTCAGTCAAGCTCCCTTCTCCTCTGTGGTCAGAGGCAGAATAGTCTCGTCTACATAGAGGGCGCTGTTCTTAGGGTTTCTACGCTTGCGCCAACAATAGTTTTTAACAAGCCAAAGTTATTTTTTCCGACAGGACACAGAATTGGATTTTATATTTCGGTTTTTCTATAAGTATTTTCTGAAATATAAATCATACTGACAAATATAGATTCCCTTAAATTCAATATTTTCCTTTTGATTTTCAGTAATAGCGGTGAAGAGCCTTCAATTTTTGGGAATAAATAAAAACTCTTAACAATGAATCAAATCCTGAAGCGAGGTATGTGAAAACTTCTCTTCACCAATGATATTATAGTTATTACATATAAAATTTTGTATTATTGAAAGTTTTCACTTTATTCTAGAAGTCTGAAGATTTTGATAATTAGTTAAAATAAACATGTAATTGCATTTTTAAAACCTCATTATCATAAATATCTTAAATTTAAAATACTTTGAAATAAATCTTTATAAAGATTTTGAAATAAATACTGATTTCTTAAGCTGGAAATGATATTATTTATTTTAATTCAGTTCCATAATTATTTAGTTAACGTAACAATATGAATGAATAACTGTTGAACTAAGGTGGTGCACCAATGATACAAATTAATGTCTTTCTTTGCCTGAGAACATTTCTAAAGACCAAATAAAATAGAAATTTTAAAACAACTCTGCAACATAAAGTAATTATTAAAATTCACTTTCGTATTAGATCAAAACAATTATATTTGATTCAATACTATACAGAAAAACTAATTATTTTTAGAAGAAAAAATGTTGACGCTGTAAACGTATAATGGATTGCAATGATGAAATTATGAATCTCATAAGTTAAGGAAAGACGCAGATATTATAGAATTGATTACGATAAACTATTCGAGATTTGTAGAACATGTGCAGTATAGGAGAACTTTTGTATTTAAGATCCGTAACCAATTTTGTAAAGTCCTAAAAGTAAATCCAAGTCAATATGGATTGTGTGCGAATGGAAAAGGATTCTAAAATAAAATTTTAAATTTATTTTGTGATGAATAATTACTAAGCAAGATAATGAAATGGAAGAAACTTCTTTGGAAGACATGGTCTCATAACTGTCAAATCAATAAAAGAATAAAGAAATTACAAGGCCATGGTGACATTGATTCATTTGGTGATCAAAGTTTAATCATCATGAAAGAAATAACAGAAGAACTTTCTTGAAAAGATTTGGTACACATAGCTGTTGAACCTTAAAAAAAGGAAAACTACAATGCTATAGTTATTAATCCTAAATTCGTTTGATTTAATATTACTACAGAAATGGATTGAATAAATAACCATTTTAAATTCGACATTACAATTAATGTAATCTTAAATGTAAGAAAAAGATATAGAACTTCTCTTTAACGTTTATTTTTCAATTATTTTTTTAAATGAATCGTTAAGAAAAGTGACCTTAAAATAAAACATTTGATTAAATGGCTTTAATTCATATAATTTTCTTCGTCTAAGAAACATTAAAATCTAAAATAAGTTCTAATCTTACAAGCATTGTACTTAAATAGCATATTGTCTTCATTTCTTAAAAATGGTAAGTAAGAGATTATAAGGTGTTTCTTTCAATTTTGACCACAGTTTAAGACTTAAATCACAAATGATTTTAACAGTGTTTTGTATAAATATTTCTAAGGCATTAAATAAGTATTTTTAAAGCAAAATGAAAAAGTAACATGATTACAATGAAAAAATGATTAAATATGTTTCAGAAATTTGTTAAATAGTTGAAATGCACATAAATGCAATTAATAAGCAGTTGTTCAGTCCTTTAATTTAAGCAACATTGAAAGAAAATTCATACTTAAATACTTGACAAATTGACAAATATATTCTTAGAAATATATATATATATATATATATATATATATATATATATATATATATATTGAATAAATTTACAAACGTCCGGTTTTTACTACCCATTTACCGAAAAGAAATAGCAACTCAACATGAAGGTATTAACTTCTAGTTCAGTAATTTGTCATTTAGATTTCCAGCTCAAGTGGTTTGTGGAGGCTTCGAATTTAATTTCACAACATCTATATAGATTTATATTATATAACTCGACAACATCTATATATTGACATAATCCACTGATCTCGATCAAATTAAACCTCGTGTTGAAAAAATGATTAGAGAGTAATATACAGACGCAATCAATCTTAGAAAAAATAAATTATCACTGAAGAATTTGTAAAGTAAAATAACAATTTTGGGGAAGTTAAGCATTTTTCCCTTTGAAAATGAGTGCATTCCGTCTAGATACCGAATTTTTATGCATCTAATTGTAAAACTAGATGCATAAAAATTTAGTGTTGAAATTTTAAAGTAGCATGTTCGATAAAAAAAAAGTAGTTACTAAATATTATCAAACATTGCACTGATTCATTGTTAGAACTTTATATAGTTTTAAAAAAACATATCTGTTTCTGCTTGTGGGGTCCCTGCTTCTAAATAACGATAACTCTTATCTGTCTGCTTCCACTAACTAGTAGAGCCTAACTCAGGGCTAGGTGCATTATAGCATGCGAGTGCAACAACAACATGATACTGTAATAATATTAAGCTTCAGCGACGATTTCAATTTTTACTAAATAATTATTAAAAGCAAGAAACTTTCAATATATAATTCTGATTTTTACAAGACTTCAAAGGTACTAGAAAAATATTTTCCTCTTTATCCAAACATCCGAGGGTTCGTGTATGTTATTTAGCATTCACTACACAAAGTGATTTTCAGGAGGATTTTTCATAGCTATTAGGATGTATGAAAAAACCCGGAAAACTCCCAAGCACCCACTTAAACAGACAGGAATGAAAGAGCAGAACCGTAACGCTCATCTCCCGTTGTTCAACAGTGGCTGGAATCGAACATGGAACCTTATGTTAGATTCTTAGGAAGCTGTTCAACCCATTGTAATTAATTAATTATAATTTGTTACTATTATTTTCAATTGTAATTGCTCAGTCATGGATTAAATTAAGCATAAAAATCGGAGGCTTATTTTTTGGGAAATATTTTTAAATAATAAAAACATTTATCTATTATCTATTACGTGGAGAAATAAAAATAAACGTTATTTCAATATTTGCTTATGGTAATAATTAAAGCTGTATTTCATATACAATAAAATTTATCCTACATCATATTATGGAACCCTTAATGATAATGACGAGTTTAATAACTTTTTAGCATGACAAATAAAAAGGAATTTTAATGAGGACGAATAAGAAAAGCATACTTTCAAGGGAGGTTATTCATGGAGTAGTGGATATGCATATTCTCATAAGATATTATAATATAAAAATAGGTAAACGTGGCTCAATAAAAGAAGATTTAATAATTTTATATAATTTTAATAAGATTAATTGCAAATTCTAATATCAAAGTAAAAACTGTTTTGAATTGCATAAAAGCAAGCTAATTAATTAAATTAATTTCATAGATTGTTATTGAGCTTGTAACTGAGCACTTCAATTTGATAGTTCTTAAATTCGATTCTGATCTTAGACATGCATTACTATAATCAAGTAGAACCTACTTTAAGGAACTGATCTTGATCATATTAGCTACTGTATGAAAAACGTGTGACTTATATTAAAAATAAACAATTCATTTATTGTAATTATGATATTTTATGTTTAAAAAACAAATATTCATTGTAATATTTCTAGAAAAATTGCAACATTGTCTTTCGTGAATACAGGATATTTTAATGGAATTATTTAAAAATTGCTTTTGACATATTTGCGCAATAGTACATTATGGGAAACGTTAATTGTTATTCATATAAAGCTGTAAAAGAGTAAAATGGTTATTTTACAATAATAATACTTGTTTAGTTGTAATGATATAAAATTATGGAATTTCAACGAATGTCAACTAATATCCCTTAAATAATGTAAATTCATAGATTCGACACTAAATAATTATTTGTACAGCCCATAAGGGAAGACTATAGACCCCATACTGTAAGGCATTTTAAAATCTACCAGGTAAATTTACTACCGGGAGTACTTTTTATAGATAATAGCATTTCCAGACTGCAAGGGAGAAAACCCAGAAAACTCCCAAGCATCCACCCGGCAAACATCCATGCAACACATAACATTTATCGACCCTTGTGCAACAGCGGTTGGGATCGAACATGGGAACTCATGCTCTGAAGAGAACTGCCATACTATTGGGACACGGTGAGCCCTGTCAAACATTTAGTGTGGATTTAAAACACCCATTTTAATCATTATGTACATTAAATTTTAAAAAAAGAATATATTTTAAGCCGTTGTAATTATGTAAGCTAAGATTAAAGTAAAAAAAAAATAATGAATAGTAATTTCTACTGAGAACAAATACTGGATTATTTATTCACAAGGGTCCAAATGTCACATTGTTAAAATGCGTTGAAAATTCCACCCTGAAACAGAATTTGTAATTCCTTCCTTGTAAATGGAAAAATTTAAATGAAAAAGAAACTTATTCTGAAATGCATTCAACTGGAAAAGGAAAAAAGTAACGTGGGTATTTTTATTTTCGTTTAACCCTCAATTTTTCTTTCCACCTTAGCAGATGATAAAACCTCGGCATCAGAACCGAGAGAGCCTATTGTAGTTAGAAATTAAATTTCGCTCCGGTTTTCTGCTCCAGGAATCTGGCAACGCCGTCAGCAGCTGGTGAAGGAGGTTAATGATTGGTGCATTCAAAATCGCTGATTACGTCTCCCCAGCCAGTCAGCAGTTGAGTTTGGAGATTCTTTGACGTTTATTTTTTAGTGAGGTGGCGGCAGTGGCAATCGGGAATTAAGAGTTCCTGATAAACTCTTTGTCATCAAAGGAATTTCAAATGAAAAAAGAAATTAAATCGCTTTTCACAAATATAATGCTGATCGAAAAAGAATTTTAGAAAGTGTATGCATTCTATTTCTAATTCATTAGGCAGAATAATGGTTGTTTATTTCTGATAGGAAAGAATGAAGACCTCTTAAATGTTGACAAAGTAAATTTATCATTCCACTTAGATATCTTCATTTTATTTATGAAACAATTAAAAAGCTTTTAGGAAAAACATTTTTAATTTCTATTCGTAGTTTATGGATTTAAGTAAAAATTATTTTATGTGTCAATTGAATTTAATGCATTTTAGATACTTAAAATATTGATCGACTAAAGAAATTCTTAAGCGGCCCAACTTGTCTAGTGGTTAGCTTAACTGACTATGGATGGAGAGGACCTGAGTTCGAATCCCGACTAGAGCATGGATGTACTTTCTGTGTTTCTTGCCTTTTCCTCAGATGATGGATGAATGTGGCCCACCCTATAAACGGGGTTTGTGGTGGTGTGGCGAGGGCAATGCTACTCGTACCTCCGTGACTTGGTTCACAGGTGCCCACCGGGTAACGATAAAATGAGTAGCGGTTTCCGGCCTTGTTGCGGCAAATGGGCTATTGTACTTACTTGCTCAAGGGTACCCGCCATTAGAAAAAAAAGAAATCCTTAATATCACTTAGGGTAACTATATTTTACAAAGTAAGAACTAATCGTTGACTAAAGGTAGCGCAGTGCCCTTTTGATTTTAAGGTCTCAGTGTTTCAACCCAAACCACAGTTAAATAAATCAAAATAAATTTTGCTGTTCGAAATTCTATATAATATCAGTTGCGGTGTGTGCTTGGAAGTTTTCCAGGATTATTTCTATGTGTACCTCCATACGGCTGATCTAGGATGTTGACTAAATTAAAATCTTTCTTAATTGAAAGCCAGTTTGAGTAATTTTTAATTAATGTCAAGAAATCACTATCATTCATTTGTCACATTAATGTTATGTAAGCCAACGCATTTTAATTTTAATGTAATAAATACTACCGGGATAAATAATTTTTTATGTAATATAATCTGTCTATAAATAAAATTGAATATGCAACAGCACATCAAAATTCAATCGAAAGAGAAACAGAAATTTGATAAATATTATTGCAATACATTGAAAATGTGCTTATTGAGAAATACATTTAAATGTATTAAATGAATTACAATAGAAAAAAATAAAAGAAATTTAAAATTACAAAACTTATAAATTGCACCTAAATAAAAAAGAAACTGAAATCAGTATGTAGAAAATAAAAAAAAAAAAACTCAAATATATGAAAATCCTATTAAATTTGGTAATTTCTCAAATTTTTTCAAAAAGTATTACCCAACGTTGTAAAATATTTAAAATTTTGTAATGAGAGAGCTGTGATTTCAATGAAATTTGTAAGGAAACATGTCTTGGTCAAATATCATTTATTAAAACATTCAAACTACGAAGTAAGAAATCTGATTTCATAATTAAACAAACTGGAATGTAAAATAATTTGTATGGAAATATAAAATTATCAATCGTATTTATTCTTATATGTGCTTTTCTCGAGCATTCTCATTAGTTATGCTAATTAGCATTCTCTGGAATTTTTGCTATTTTTCGTGTAATATTTTCTGAATTATATATTAAGATAAAGAGTAATTTTTAATAGATGAAAGTTTTTACGTGGAATAATCATTACTTGTACGGTATGAATGTGTTTAGAGTGCAAAATTTATTATGGAAAATAATTCTCTTATATTTAAAATTTCGCAATCTAAAATGCTCATGTATGCTATAACACATCAAATAAATGCTCATTCAGTATACAGATATAAGAGCTATTTCTAATTTCACAATCTAATATTGTTTATCATTGTCATAATTATGTTAAAGACCACAAATGCTCATTTAAGCAGGAAAATTGGCTAGAATATTTATTTATATAAATGAAGGACTTAACTGTGAAAAATATTTATTAAGAATTCACTTAAATATATTTTTCATCACGAATGTATATTTTTGAAAGGAAGTTTTTTCTGAAATAGAGTGGAAACACATTAAAAAATATATTTTTAACAAAATGAATTCAATAAAAATCTATTTTAATAAATTTATATGTAAATAAAAAAATTAGATGCAAAATTTTATTTTACTTGAAGATTACAAATTTTGTTACGTAAATAAAATTTCTATTCTTTGTTTTACTGTACGTAGGTAAAACTATTGAATATTTTGTAAGTTATAAAAAATTACAGTTTTATTATTTAGCACTCAATAATGATAACATTTAATATTACTGTAAATAATTAAATTTTGCAGTTTTATTGTTCACAAAGTGCAAATAATAAAATTTAAAACAATCATATTTTAATGAAAATAAACAATTATATATTAAATTATGATTGAAGAAATTAATTGTTATATTTCTGCATACACATTGTTATGACTAGTTTATTCACCATTTATTATGCACAGCACTTAAAATAAAAACAACTATATATATATATATATATATATATATATATATATATATATATATATATATATATATATATATAGTTTAACACAAATTCCTAAAACTGCAAATATATTCAGAAATATTTTTAAAAAATATTGCTTGGAGAATGTAAAAGATTAAAAATATTCAGGTATTAGTTTCTTTCATAAAATGGTACCTAAGATTTTTAAAGTTTATTTCCAATAAATATATATTTTTAATTGCATTTAAGTATTTCTATAAATCATTAATGGCTTTATTTAAAATTTAAATAATTATGATAAAAAAAATAAGTAAAAATCTGCTTTGGGTCCCCTGCTTGATGCATTTTCAAAAACGCCAATGTCATGGCGAAAATTATACCGCTATTTCAAAGTGAAACTCAATTAATGACCAATGAAAATGCTAAAACAAAAGAGTAATTAATGAGCATGCGTGAAAAAGTGCTTCAAATTCGCGAGTTGGCGAGGAAGAGGACCTAAACAGCAATTTAAACAAAATTTATAAAAAATATTATTTACCAGAACGTGAGAAAATAAATTTCGAGACAAAAATTTGAAAAGCGTATTTCTTTAAAGTTTATTACTTAAACTTTTCGATGAAATTCATAATTTAAAAATAATAATTGAATTTTTGTGTATGCTTCCTTAAAAAACCCAAAAATAAATAATTTACATATAGCAAATAAATAAAATTTTGTTGTAAGAATATGTTTGAATTTATTTGTTATTTTATATGTCATATGTCATATAATATGTCTATCATAAATGCATTTTTTTCAATTTATTCATGAGAAAAAATGGCAAACATTTAAAAATTTAAAATTTAAAATATTATTTGAAGTGTAAAATTTAACAATACATAAATTATTTTTTATAGATAACTGAGAGAGTTTCCAGTAATATTAAAGAAAATGAAGAAAAGTTATCTAAATTCCACAAAGAATAATCAGACACGGAAAATTTAAAATTTGCTTTCCATTTGATTTATAAGAAACGAGACTCCTGAAAGTTTGCTGTCAACTTCTCACAAATTTAAAATCACACCCGCCTTTATATATAAATATTCGTTTTCTGAAAACTGTTCCCCCATCACTCCCTTGAAAATCATCAAGACGCTTTGAGCGACAACCCAACTCGTAAATTGTTCTTCAACAGCAAATGGATTCGGAAAAGTACCAAATGCTTCAATTCCAGGCGAAAACCAAAGTTTCTTCTTCCTTCTTCAACAGTTTTGTATCTTTCTTTGAGAGAAACAAGAAGCTTAATCGATTGCCGCGTGTGGAATTCTTCATAGTAATTAAGAACAGCACGGAATAACGTTTCTTGCTAGTGGAAATGTTTTCCGATTATTATTCAGATGCAGAACCCATGTTGCTAGAGGTGCATCAATCTCTAAGGAATGTTAAACGCTTATTTTGTTCAGTTTTGTTTTTGAATTTCAAAAGGCGAGGAATTATTTACCACTTTGATGTGTATTCAAACATTGGTTAAAAGACTCTAGCAATTTCGAAATAGTTATTTCTTTATCAAAAAATATATTTGGATATACATTTTGCTATTTTAAATTGGAAACTCAAATGTTTTGGTATTTAATGATAAAAAAAAGTTCAGAATTATCCCCACACTCAATTTATTTTTCAACCTTTAAATTCAAGAAATATATTTGATGTTAGTTTTCTAAAATATTTTAAAACTGCGATGTAATTGCTATGAGTTATTAAACAATATGCAATAAATTATCAACACTGAGGTAAGTTTCCAAACACGTTGCGATATTTATAAGAGAATGTCATCAAATCTTATTGTCTCAATTTCCTATAAGTTAATGTTAAGCATTTCATGATAACCTGAACTATATATTTAGTATTACATATTAATAAATACTTTCCTTTGTTTTTAATTTAAAATGGTTAAAGGAAATTATAAAGCCATGCATAAATAAAAATATTTAAGATTTACATATTGTAAAAATTTGAAAAATATTTTGTTTAAATTTAAAAAATTTAATTTTAAATTAATAATTTTATTAAAAAATTTAGTTCTTACATAATGTATAAATATTTTTTAAATTATTTTAATTTTAAACAGTAAAAATAAAAAAAGGAGGTTTAAGTACAAAATTCACAGAAACCATACATGCATAATATATGAATTTTATATTTATAAAGCTTTAATACTTTTTACTTTTATGGTTTTAAATTTTTAAAGAATATAATTTCATATGGTTGGATGTAGTTCACAATAATTTTATAAGCATAATTTTGTGCATAATAAGCATAATTTTTAATTATGGCTATATTCTATAATATTATGATTACATTACATGATTAATTACAGATGTAGATTTTACAAATAATAAAATTTATTCAAAAGTAGTGATTTTTATTGATATTCAATGTAGTTAGTAATTTTGAATGATATTACCTTCTTGATATCCTTTTAAACAAAAATTCTTGTTTAATATTTGAAAAAAAAAATATTTTTCTTATGTGATGAATTTTTGTATACTTCTGAAAGTGTATTGTGAGTAATTTAACTGTAGTCTTCAGATTTATGGAATAAGACTAAAATATTTTTTTAATATAAGGAAATAACATATTTTATTTCTTGTTATTGCGTATAAATAAAAAAACAAGGGGAAATTATAAATCAGCTTCAATAAGCAAAGAGGAAGTTATGATTATTGCAACAAAGGTACTTTATGTGTAGGAAAAGATTGAAAACAATGCACTGCTTTTAAAACAATTACAAATCAATGAAAATACTCCTAATTCCCAAATCCATCATTATTAAAATGTTCAGGGATTCGAAGATCAATTATTATAAATATATTTAGGTTAATTTATGGAGTTTTATCAGCATTGAATCTAATACAAAAAGGAAGAAAATGTTGAAGTACAATGCCATAATTAAATAAAAATTAAAAATTTAACTTTAATGATTTCAGTTCATTATCAAAAAGTTTTTATAATAAAAGTGAAGAAAAAGCCAAAAAAATAAAAAAAATATCTTATTTGTAAAATAAAATTTATATTTAGATTTATGATTCAAACAATGTGTTCTTTTTATTGTGATCAATAAAGATATGTATTGCAATAGTATTGTGCATCAGATAAGTACTTGCTGATAAGAAAAAAGTTTATTGGATCAAGATAAGCAATTCTCAGATCTTGACAAGGAAAATCACCATAAAATTATAAATTGTGCTTTATTAAATCATACATTTTGTAAATATTTTAAAATGACATTAAATGTAAATAAAATATTCAATGACATTAATCTGAACTGCTTGAAAACTAACTCCTAAAATAACTGATATCTCACTTTATAAACATGTTAATAGAGGTTCAACCAATAACATCTATATTATTTTTCATGAGAATAAATAATAAATAAAAATTTTATTCGGTGATACTTTTGCTAGTCATAAGGATATTTATGATCAAGACATTTTTTTTTATTTTAATTCAAAGTGCATCTGATTTTATTTAGTCCCAAACAATCTATAATTTATAGCTGAATTCTTCAAATATTATGTGGTGCACAGTCAATTCAGTTATTCCAAATAAAAGAAAAAATTTATTTTTATTTCATATTAATTAAACAATTTTAATATTTTACTAAAATAATGGAAAATATTGTATATATATATATAATTTTGAACCGTAAGAGTTATTATGAAGAAGAATATTTTGTTATGTTTTTTTTTTATTAAGATAAAATAAACTTCATTTTTGAGAGAAATATAATTCAGTAGAATTTAATCAATGTAACGTGTGCTGAGAATGTAAAATTTAAAGAAATTTCTTATATTTCCATGTTTTAATACAGTCATTAGTTAATGTTTTGAGTTAAGTCATTTTTATTTATAATAAAATAATATTTTTTTTACTATAAAATTGTAAAAAGTATTCCGTTACAAATAGTGCACTTATAAATAGCTTCCACTAATCTGCTAATTAACTTCTCATCACATTTTTCGTAATTAGCTTTTAATTTTTCATTAATTAGACATTTCAGTTAAATGTTTTAAAACTGTGAAGAATCCCTCGTTTCACTAAGCAGCAACTAAAGATTCTTTCACCGACATCTTCATGAAGGTTATTACTGCGCTCGTTTGATTTTCCATAATTAAAAGATTAAATCGTTCCTTTCAAGAAGATATCTAAAGAATACTGCAAGGAAAGCAGGAAAAAAGTGCGTCTCACCTACTTTCAAAGAGATATATCGATAAGATAGAAAGTAAAGATTCTTTCTCTTTTCACAGAAGCTTGGGTGTAGATCTCAAGTGGAGAAATCATTTCCGAAGACGGCTTTTAGGGACCAAACATAAATTGCAATTTTGAAATTGAAATTACATTCCTAACAAACAATGACACACATATATACCACTGCTTTGAAAAAAAATAATTTGTTTAGGTCCCAGAATGTTAGTTGGATTATTAGCCAATGATGAGACAGAAGAAAGAGATTCTTTTTTTCAAGATAAATTGCGAAAAGATAAATGGAATGCCTCCTGCTAAGCTATGTCAGAGCCAAGTGAATGGATTCTCTAAATTGGTATTCCATTTTCTTTTTTTATTTGCACATTTTTTCCATTTTTATTTTTGTCATCCCTTTATAAAAAATGATAGTATATCAGAGAAAAATTAGTCTCTTAGTAATAGTGATATCTTTCTTTCTTATCTTTAGATTTATAAGCATCTATAGTATCTTATAATGTTTTATTCTTTGTAAACAATATCGATTGTTTTATTATTACTATATCTTACCAGTTATTTAATGTTTTAGATTCGGTAATATTAAAAATTAAAGTTTCAATGATTATTCGGAATCCCTTACATTAGTTAAATCTCATCAAGTTGAATTTTTTTTAATTATTTCATTGATTTGTTTTAGGTAGTGAAATCTCAAAAGAAATAAAATCTACATTTAAAAATTAAACCTGATTATTCACAATTAATTTATATATTTATGATATGTTTCATATTTATTCCCAGTCATATTGGGTCTTTCATTATAGTATTTTTTGCAAATAATATCGATTATTTTTATTTTATAATCATGATTGCTTTAAAAATTGATATGTTAATATTCAAAATTAAAGTTTAAGTTATTATTCAGAATTTTACAGAGCTTAAAATTTATTTGTGATATATCTTGCTTAGTTATTAAATATAGTTTTATTATTTAGTTGATCTTGAAAACAGAAAGTCTAAATTTAAAAATTTAAGCATGATAATTCTCAAATCACTTCATAATGTCAGTGAAAATGTATGTTACCTCACATAGTTAAGCTTATAAGATAAAAACATAAAATTTAACAATATTTATTTTTTAATAAAAATGCAATAGTCATCTACATTTTTAATGAAAATTACTCCAATAATTTTAATTGAAAAAGCTTCATACTGTTTTAGTTTCTAAGCAATTTCTCAAAATAATTTTAGTTAGATTTTAGTATTAAATCACTCAATTTTTTTTAAATAAGAGCAAGTTTTACATTCTTCTTGGAGAACAATTTTCAGAAAGGATTTTAATTTTAGAAGACAGACAAAAAAATAAAGAATGTAGTTTTAAGAAATGACTAAGTCATAAGAATATATGACTCGTAAATAACGCGATTAAAACTCTATTATAAAGTTAGTTAAGAAATCTCAAATAATTTTAGAATTAAGCGTACATTTCATGCAACTAATACAAATATAACTTCCTAAATTATCTATTTTATAGTGTATTTAGATGCTTTACTGAAAATTAAAGATAAAAATTAACCCTCCAAAATCTTCACAATTAGTGCCATTTTCCCATTGCAACAATTCTGAAAAGAGATCATTTTAGCCATGTGAGTTTCACTGACAAATTGATTCAATGTCGGCAAGGCGCTAACCAGGTCTTTCATCATTTTGTCAGAAACACTTTCAGCTGTACTTTGAGATAGTTATAGTGAAAGTGATAGTTAACAACTTCTTTTGATTTCTCAGCAGACGTCACATGTCGTGAGCTACGTCACAAAGCATTAAAATAATAGTCTGACTTATATTTTCAGCGAAGACAACTAAAGCTTTCTTAGTGTTCCTATTCTTCAAAACGGTTAAAGATCTTAAGAATAATGAACATCCAGAAATGAAGAACTATTCTAAAATTTTCAACCAGTAATGATTACTTTGTCTTCATTGTTAGAAATTTTCATTAAATTTCCATTAATCTAGAAATAGTGGAGGATTTTGAGATGAATGATAAAATGTCTATTCAGATTTAATAGAAAATCAGATTTTCATATTTTCTTTTCGTATTCCTTCAAATTCATATTAATTATTTATTTGTTTTTGGTTTAAAATTTATAATTACTTCGTTTCAGTTTCTGATTAAAATAATTACCTAAAATAGCTAATTATTGAATAAACTAGAGTCCCCTAAGCTAAACTTTCTAAATGAGTAGAAAAGGAGGTTTAATTTAAAATTGAGGAATTTATCAGGAAACAGAGAAAAGTATTTCAAACATATTGCTTAAAATCTAAATGCAAAACATCAATATTTAAACTGTTTACAACGTGTGTTATTATCAAAAATAAATAATATCATAAGCTTTCGGAAAGTAATAGATTACAGTTCTCACACTGAGATTTAAATATAAAACAACAAATAAAGTTTAATAAAATTGTGATTTGAAAACTTTTTGCAAGACATCTTAAATTTAAACATTTTACATGGTATATTCTTCAGGCTTATAATTAAATTTATTATATCTAATTATATTATAAAAATGAATTCAAAACATTAAAACTTAAACTTTTTGTAAAATTTGTTATTATCAAAAATAAATAATATTATAAAGCTTCAGAAAAGTAATAAGATTATAGCTCACACTGAGACTTAAATATAAAGTAACAAATAAAGTTTAATAAAACTGTGATTTGAATAAACTATTGTAAGATATCTTAAATTTAATTACATAAAAAGTAACAATTATTGTATAAAATTTAAATAATATCTGCAATAAAAAATTACACTTCACATGATATATTCATTAGGCTTAAAATATAAAATTATTTTATACCTTATTTCAAACTATGTTTCTCAAAAGTAGTTTAAATATATCAGCCCACATTTCTGAAATGTGTTCTGATATATCATATCCTATGGTATATTTTTTGTAATATTTATAACAGTTATTCTATAAAACAACACATAACTTTGAATATTAATTCCAATTTAAAAAATTAATTTTTTCCCTTAAAGTTGTAAGAATTACAAAAACAATCTTCTGCAGTTTTGTTTAATTCATGAAGAAACATTTCTTATAAAAATACCAAAGAGGGATTTGCAACGGATTAAAAGGTTTTCCTTTAAACGGCAAGGAATATATACACATTTCATTGGGATTCTTCCTTGACTAGAAAATGAAAAAAAAAATCTTAAGATAATTCAAAGATTAAAAAGAACATAAAAAAAGCTCTTTGTTTGCTTTTTTTCAAGATGTTTTATTAATATAAAAAGTTTGAGGCATTAAAAGTTTCCCTGAGGAATTGATATCATCAATTGAATTTACTTTCGCAGATGCGGTTGGAACAACATGAAGACAAAATCCAATGAAATGGTAATGCACTTACAAAGAAGTCTACTCCTCCACTTACAGAACTTTCTTAACCTTTTGCTCTATACTCTAGAATCCCTCAACTTTCGGGGAGGAGAATGACGTTTTTTAATATTTCTCAAAATAAATCCTTAGAATAGCATATTGGAGAAGGGGAGTGAGTCGTGAAAAGTAATTCTCAATCGAATTTTGAAAAAGTTGAAGTAGATTTTGTGGCTTTTAAATTTGCATAGAGAACATTTATGGAATGGCTAGGGAGTAGTTCTTCCTTTTTATTTCATTGAATAAAAGTGGGTCTTTGTTATTTATTTACTTGAAAAGTAATTTTATATCATTTTTATGATGTTTTTTTGCTAGGATGATAATTTATGAGAAATTATATTGAGAAAAATGCTAATTTCAGAAAAATTAATCTGTTTGTAATTCGTTAATAACTCTTTCTTACTTATTGTTTGCAAAGTTAAAATTTTAACTCAAACTACAGAATTTTACTCATTGATTCAATGAATCAAAGGAAATTAACAGAGAAAACACCCATCACATTAGTTACAGAATAAAAAAAAATTAAATATAGCTTGGATTTTCAAAGAACACACCATATGATTCAATTAATTGGTCATATAGTATAGCTGTACTATTTTCAATACCATATTAAATAATTTATAAATATTAAAATTTAGCTTATATTATGTACAAAATTTTATATAATGATAAAAAAATAAATATTTTTTATAATATTACGGATGATAATAAAAAATTAATATCTAGTTTTTGTATGATTGTTTTCAATAATTGATTCAGCTATACAAATAAATGTAACATACATGTTGTTTTTAAAAGAGTAAAATTTACCTATAGTTTTCATATCAAAACAAGGAATTTTATTTATATACTGATTCTTGTTTCATTTGCCTCATTATAATAAAATGTTATTAAAATAATTAACACTTAGTATAAAAAATATTAACCTAATTATAATTCTTTCATAAATTCTCAGATATTATTTACTATCCAGTAGGCTCTCATAAAATCCTCTCATAATAAAATAATTCAGTTCTAGTATTTCCGTGAGATAATTTAATTAATGCTATTGTTTTGTTATATATGTTTACCGAGACTCATATATGTATGTTTCTTGATAACACTCTAGTAAATAGAACTTGGTAATAGAAATATTTCTTTAAAGAAGATTAATTCAATTTTATTTAAACATTGAATGATACGACTGTATTAATTTTGCGACGTAAGATAATAAACTTTGTAGCAATGTGAACAGAAAAACTAAAATCGGTATTCTTTTGATATTTATTTTCATTTAAAAACACTTGCACGTGATTTTGAAGACTTTAATAAATTGACATTTTAAAATTTTATCTTTTTTCACAAAATACTGAAAAATGCACTAAATTAAAATATCATATAACTAAATTAAAGCTGACAGAAACGGAACATTTTAATTTGCAAGCTTAACTTTTAACAATGTAACGAAAAATGTCAAACATTATTTCAGAAAATAATACAAATAAATAAAAATATATTTCTTAGGAGATGAAAATTAGATTTGAACACTATTTCGGTTGCTTTACAAAGAGAAAATACCACTATTATCTTGAATAGTATATTTATCCTTCTTGTACGTTGAGGTCAAACTAGTAACTACTAATTATTAGTGAGTGAGACAAGGTTTTTTGATGGGTGAAATGGATTTTGTCAGATTGCAGCTTTCATGATATCATATGATAAGATGGGGATACATACATACATATATATATATATATATATATATATATATATATATATATATATATATATATATATATATATATATATATATGTAAGTATAAGTATAAACCTAGTTAGAAATATCATAGTCCGAAATAAATAAATACATATAAAACTCACTTATAACTGTGGCAATACATTGAGAACAAACCATCTTAAACAGAATTACCACAAAATATGTATTCGAATATTGTTTAATAATATATAGCGAAAAGATAGAGCATGGAAAATGAAATTTACAAAGTGAGTTTTAAAATTTGAATCATTTAAATAATTATACAGATGAAAAGGAAAAATTGAAACAAGTCACTATAAATCAATTTATTTGAAGTCAAATTTATCAATTTATTTAATATCAATTCATGAGTTGTTGAGCATTTTAGTATGAAATATGGCTTTTCGGCAATGTCAGAAGACTAATAACTAAATCAAGTCATTACACCCCAAAGCCATACCAAAATTTTTAAATTGTATAAATAATACTAGAAAAAGAATTAAGGAAAATACTAAATTTATAGTTGACATAAATACCAAATTTCAAATCAATAAATTTGTAATTAAAGCGAACAATAAAAACAAATTCAAAGTTGGCAAGATAAGATACTAAATTCCAAACTTGCAAAATTGCAAATAAATACAAGAGTAAATTAAATACATAAAATGAAAGACTATGAGTAAGCACTATAGATATTTCAAGATTCTCATTACACCTTCAAGGTTTAGGTGACACTTATTTAGTTTATAACTACTCCTTATTTCATTCTTATAAGCAATGCTCGACTTCCCAAATAGTGTTTAATAAAACTAACTGCAACTTCACTTAAATGTTGGTATTTCATTTAAATGGATTTACTATTAGTTATTTCAATTTTTCTTTTTCACCTATATAATTATTTAAATGACTCAAACTTTAAAATACATTTTATAAATTTCACTTTGTATTCTAGTTACATGTTCTGTCCTTTTGCTTATATATATATATATATATATATATATATATATATATATATATATAT
>JAPDSC010062323.1:0-18571 GCA_026290005.1 Latrodectus geometricus
ATAAATAAGCTTTTTATTTTTCTGATATTTAAATTATTAGAATTTTTTCTGATTCTAATGATTTTCTAAAAAAATGAAAGATAAAAAATTATATAAACTATTAGCATAAAATACGTTTAGAAGGTTTATCTCCACTATACCAGAAACAAATTTGTGACTTATGAAATAAAAAAAAAGCTTTACCAAAGTTTTTTTTCCTTAACAATTTAATTTACGACTCATTTTTAATTATAAGTTACAAATGCTTTTAGCTTTTTCTGCAGTGCTAAGGCAATCCCTTAATCAAAAAAGGTTGAATGATTTAAAAACATTTGATTTTATCTTAGAGCTCTGAAACAAAAATCATACTTTTGGAAATCTTATATTCATCTGAAATACTTTATTGCTTATAATTACCAAAGAATATCCTCATTATCTGTTTATAAAGGATAGTTAATATTAAATTACCTTTCTTAGTGAAAATTTAAATTTTCAGAAAGTATGTGTGGGAATAGTTTTTTATTGATATTATTTGATATTTACTTTGATATTAATTACGAATGATGAAACGTGTCTGAATTTTTAATAACTGTTATAATACAATATGTTTTTTATTAGATTAATTTTATTCCTTAGAGAGAAAGGCAACTCTTTGCATCCAGATCATATGGTATAGTTATTTTATGTAACGCTTGCTTTTTGTTTCTCGAATGATTTAATTCATAAATGAACACTCTTTTGTTTTTGAAAGTTTGGAAGAAGTTTCGGGTGACAAACTTATCATTTCTTATTAGTATTGATTGCTTGCCCTAAGAAAAACTCCTCTAGTGTATTGGCCTGTCTTAAATAGTATTAATTCTAGTAAATTTTTATACTAAGGGTGTATCTTGATTTAGAAAAACTACGTGATGCAAATGAATATTTATAGAATTAACTGGTGAAAACAAAATATTTTTCCTAAATTAGAATTGATATAAATGGCGTTATTTTAGATCTTTATGTTAAGCATTGTTTTTTAACACTCCAGCAAAAGCTTTTTATATTAAATTTTAAAAAAATGGGAGTTTATTACAGCTATGTAAAATGTAAAACAAAAAGAATTTACCAAACACACAAATTTAAGAAAAAGATAGTATAATAGCTAAAAGAACTTGTGAAATAAATTATTATATCCATATAATTATTTAAAATGATAACTAGTTGATTTATTATGGACTGCATTACTAAGGATTGAAATTAGAAAACTCTCAAGCACTCTTCCTTGTTGATTTCTTCTAAAAGAAAAAATGCAGCATTCCGCTGCTGGTGCTCAACCACTATTTGATTCAATATCAAAAAATGGACTTTAATTATCAATGATGCGTGTAACTGATTAATTGTTTATATTCCACGAATATCTGATTTTATTCTATAACTTAAAGGAAATGTGAAACTATGAACAAGAGACAAGTTCAATGTCAAGCAAAGATCAAGATCTTCATCATTCTACGTCAGAGTACGATTAATGATTATTAAGGTATTGAATGTTTAAATGAAGTGGATTTTTAAACATACAACTATTAGTAAAAAGGAAATGCTAAAATGTTTCACTTCCTTACCAAATAAACGTTTACAGCTTTTAGTTACAAGTGATTAATTGAAGGAATTAATGATCACCTTCACAAATATTTTTCCCTATAAAACAATTTAACTTTGATTTTTCTAAGGGATAGTTGAGTTAAGATGTACTATACTACTCATGTTTTGCATATTATGTACTAAAAAACTGAAATTATTTAATATATTTTAATTAGCAAATTATTTTTTGCAATTTTTTTTACAACATAATTTTAAATGCTACATTAATGACACAAAGTAAACATTTCTTAAAAAAAATTACATAGTCTGACAATGGAATTTTTTTTGCCATGGCTGCAAATTAAATTTCATTATCATCAATAAAAGAAAAATATAACATAGTGTTATTTTAGATGTGTGACAATTTGTTTTTTTACTAAAAATGAAATTAATATAAATTAATGTAATAAAATAATTCCTCAAAAAGGAATATTTATCCAAAAGAAATTCATTGAAGACAATTCAGGGAAGCGTTTAATTAAAATTTCACTTTTAACTTCATTTTTCTTGGTAATAATAGTTTCTGTTTATCATATATAATAGAATCTGAACTCTCTTAATAATTGGCTGTGTGTGTGTAAAAAAACTATTTCAGAATGATACAAGTTAATTTTATATATAAATATATGCTTCAGAGCATTTCCTATGGTAATGAGTTCGCTTTTTGGAGCAAATAAAATTTGGCAGGCTTCCCAAGGCGGGGTGCAGTTTCGTTTGAACGGCTGAGTCGTCGTTAATCTGATTCAAAATTATTCACATGAATCCATTCTTCTATTCATTGCAGAGAAAAAAAAATAAGGTGAATTCTATTTGTCGTGATTGAAATACAGCACATAAATGTAGACATTTTTGTTTAAATATAGTTAAAGCTTATGATTTATAAAATCCTTCTGTAAGGAAATTACGCTGCGGGTGTTAAATTTTGGTACAATAGTCTTAGTTTGTTAGGTAGTCTGTAGCATGGCTTTAAAGCTAAACATTTAAATACTATGGAAGTCTTAAATTAATAATTTGACAACAGCTTATGTCAAAATCATGCTTATTTTTACCATAATATAAATACGTATAAATATGAAATAAAATAGTTTAGCACTTTTTCAGCATTCATGATATATGGTATACAAGTTATTATAAAATGTTCACGAATCATTTAAATAAGAATTAGTATCTTAATAATCAATCATTTTATTCTAAAAGACGAATTAGATTTCTTAGTTAACACAAAAAGCTTAGAGTAATTTCATTGTATAATAAAATTGTTATGATTAAAATATCTTCAATTTTTATTGCATATCATAATTGCATTTAGAAAAGTATTTTAAAGTTACATTTGGTGTAAAAATAAATGGTTATAAAAGTCGAAGTATTAATCTTAATTCCTATGTCATAACTTTAGAATAATATTAGAACCGGAAAATTTGCTGGAAAAATTATAATTTACTTTAAACTCATATTTTTATAGGTTTCATATTATTTTGGTATTACCAGTTTTTGTTGTTCTCAACCTCAAAATATTTAACTTAATTATACTTAACTAAATTATAACATTTAAAAACTTGATTGAATATGCTTCATTTATTTACTTACTCTGAAAAGTTCTTAAGAATTTCTTTCTATAAAATTTGTTGAGAATAAATTTACATGGTAACTAATTGATGAGAAAAAAATCCTTTTTGCTCTAGCTTCTACTCTTTAAGTTCAGAAGACAAGTTTTTCTCTCTTTTCCACAGGAAATCAAGTGTTTGCCACATTTACTTGCCCAAAGCCAAACTCACTTCTGAACATGCAAGACAAGAAAGTCTTCTGAGAAATTAGTCGAGCGTAAGTCTGATTTCTAGACTTTTCAAAAAAGCTACGCGCCTGCAGGTTTCCCAACGAAATTTTGCAGAAATGCACCTGTTAATAGAAAATAAACTTACATCGAAGATAACTTCTTATCGAATTGGGAAGGAAACAGTATCTGACTCCCAGCTTATTCACAGCCCGGAGATAAAAGAAAATCTGTAAAAGGTTATTGTATAACGAATTCATAAAAGAAAAATCTTTTAATGTATAAGAAAGTTTGTTAAGCTGTTGCCAAAATTTTGTGACTGCAAGAAATAAAAAATGCATAAAATAAATAAAATGAGAAAATATATTAAAATTTATCAGTTGCGACTACTGCTTATAAATGTGACCAAAATAAAAATTATTTCGTGACTTGATGAAATTAAATTGCATCTATGTAAAATAGTGGAAGGTGTAAATAAGTTTTTTTTCTGAAAAAGAAAACTGGAATTTATGTGTAAATGTACAACTTATAAAAAATGAAATCTTTTTAATTATTTTGATACAATTTTGGTACATATATTAATTACATGCTCTTAGATAGCAAATCTCAATTTATGTTAGCGAAAAATAAAACCATTATTTTTACGTGAAGTAACTCGTTTCGGATTCATTTTGAATAAAAGGCTTTAAACTGTTTTGAAATATTTTTTTACGATCTAAGTGATGCTACGATTATGTCGTAATTGTTCCTCTTAAGTTATATGACAAATATCTATGTAACTATCGAATTCCCTTCACTTAGGTATAAAAGAATTTTTAACAACTAGGACAGCTTAGATGTGTATAATTAATATTGTTGACAACGCAATATGTAATTATATTTATAGTTAACAATATGATTTAAATATTTTTAAGAAAATATTTACGTATTGCGTTGTCATATTGTGTCTTAAAATTAGTTACAAATTTTAAAGTCTAGAGATCTTAGAGGCATTAGATGGGCTCAAAACATAAAATGTTTAACGTTGCTTAGCCATCACTTTTAACAGACTAGTATTATGCGGTTTTCTTGTGAAAAATGTGGAAACTGACATTGACAAAATAAATTTCATAAGGTATTAATCAATACTAATAATTAGGAATTATATATTTGGAACACATATAAAACCTTGAACACGATTTATTATCACTTTATGCCACAGAAACACGTTTACGTATTTGTTCAAGAAATATTAAGAAAATATGCATTCTGATAGTTCTTTTTAAAAAATCAACTTCATTCAAATGTTCCTTAAATTACAATAATTGTAAGTGCATATGTAAAATTATGTATTTGATTATCTTACTGTAATCCACAAAAATTGAAATATCAATTTATTCTTAATGAAAAAAAACAATTTTATATCTCAGTAGTTTACAATTTTACGAAACAAGCATTTATATCGCTTATTTTTAATCATAGGAATTTGAGATTACTTTCACTTTAATTTTTGCATTGAACTATGCTTTCCGATAAATATCAATTTGCAATCAAAGATTTTTTTTTTGCAATTAGTATTAATAAAATTATGTTCTATTAAACAATAATTCAAAAATTATGTACTCATTTAAATTTCTATACATTAAATTGTTTTGTTAATATTTGTAATAATGTCCTATATATAAAAATTCTTACTTTGAACAAAACTATATGAATTAACAAAAAATAATAATAAACATAATGTAAGAGCAATTTATACATTAAAAGAAAAATATCTCAAAATATTATATTAAATTAAAAATAATTTCTTTAACTATTTTTTATCAGGAAAAGTTAGTATAAGCTATTTCGATTCCTTTTGGCCTCATTGTTTCTTGTTATTAGTTATCAACCACAATTAACAATTTCAAAAAAGAGGTTAAATTGTGAACTCAGATTTTTTACTTTCTTCTCTGATTTTTATAATATACTATTAAATGATTTAATAAATAATTTAATTGCCTACAAGAACAAACATTAAAACATATTTATTTCTTTTTTGATAATGGTAAAGGAACTTTGATACACATATATAAAAGGAGAATAATTGCTTATAGTTGGATTGTTAATACTTGGAGCTCCTGTGGGTTATTTAGGCTAATTATTTGTTTCAGAAAATTCTCAAGTTGTCCAAAAATTTTAGCTGCTCAAAATGAGACTTTTGATGGTTACTATCATTAAGTAATTAATTAAAGTTTGACGAAATTTTTCTGTGTATTTAATTAAAATTATCCAGTTCGCAACAATAAATGTGCTAATGTTTTCCGATTGTCCACGACAGATATTGGCTGGTAACAAAATTAATGAGTTTTGTAGAAGTGCTGATAACAAAATTAATTTTACTCAACTTTTCCTTAATTATTTTAAGATAATTAATTATTCTGTCATAGGTAACAAATGCCATGCTCGTCACCTAGAAGATTTTACCACAGAAAAGACATTCTCTAAATATCAACATCACATAGTTTAAACGCAACTTTATGATAATAGTTTAAATGTTTTAATTCAGGTCTTTCTTCAATAACTTTCTTTTCTTTATAAAAATTTTTGTCTGTTATTTTAATTGCATATCGATTTGTTTACTCATCGATTTTATTTAGTTTTCCAAGCAGTGGAAAGTCCTTCAGTGTTTCAGTTTCCTTTTCATAAAATTTGTAAATGTTGCTCATATAAGCTGTTTCCCACATTTTACTACAATTCATTTTTAATTCAGAAAAAAAAAATAAATGATCTATTAACTTAATAAAGCTGTGAGAAACTTTGAATTTCTTTTGTTTTATTTCATCTATACTTTGACAACAATTTGTTACATGTATATTAATTAGATAAATTTAGAACTAGTGTGTGTGTGATGTTTTATAATATTCTTTTCCTTCAAGTATATTTATTTTCTTTGTTATGAAATTATTTCTTTCACATTTTTCTAAAAAAATATAATTTACAGTGATTATTCCACGTTATATAGTAAATTTATTATGATTTATTATCATAACGTGTGAATTAGAGCAATCAGGATATGGTTTTGGCCATTCTTAAGTCAATTTTTAACTGATCCGTATTTTAAATACCAAGAACAATTTATGTGAAAAGTTAGGTTCGGCAATAACACATTTCATGTTTAACTGAGATCAGCTATAGTATTCCACATGACAGTCCTGAAATCATCGATACCATACTTTGTTAACAATCATAAAATTTTAACTGACCCTTAAAAATGACACTGCAATATGATAAGAATCTGCAATGTCGGGAGACTACAACTTGACTTTTTTTACAGTCAAAAATGTGTTGATAAGTAATTCTTACAGATCATCAGTTATACTTTTCACCTGGCAACTACGTTCAAATGCAGATTGTATATATAAGAAACTTGTTACAATTTCTTCATTTTAGCACATTTCAGGTATCTTTTTGAAAAAACTCGTCTCTTGCATATTGAGGCAACTTCTTGCCTCTCAAATTTCTTGTGTGCAGCGTTTTGTCTTCTATGAATGATACTCTTAATTGTCGTCAATGTGTTAATCGATACTAATAAAATCATGACATAATTTTTTAAATGTCCTTAGATTTATATTCGAGCCATAAATATTAATTTTTAATCAAGTACCAAACAGTGAGTTTTGATCCTCTTCATTAAGCAATAGATATTCTTATCTGATTTTATTAGTATTATATCTAAACTAAACTAAACTCTGTGACACGACAGCCATTGAGGCACCAAGGCCAGCTATGCTCATATCTATTTCTTTGATAGTGGGATCTGAGATGTTAAGCATATGTTCCAGTTACGTTGTCATTCTAAAGTAAAACTTCCAGTGTTTGGTTCCCATGTAGACATGGTACTCAGTTTTATCAACCCTTTGAAGAGATAAAATGCTGAGTTGATCATCCCAACCCGAGAATAAAATCTCGGACCACTAAGCTATCTTTATGTCACTGGGCTTCATTATTATAATATCATGTATGGTAATAATCGTTATTTATGAGTAATAATAAATCAAATGTGATTAAGAAACTTTTTATTCTGATATCTACACCCTAATTGGTAATAATAAGATATAAAATAAGCACTTACCAATGAAGAATTTCTAATAAAAACATACTAGTAGTAAATTAGTTTTTGTTTTAAGTGATAGAATACGTAATAACCTTTAAAATCTAAAAACTTTTAATGAATCGATAATATTTATATTTCAATATTATTAAATAAACTTATTTGACATAAATGTTTGTGTGCAATTTTTGTGCAAATGTGTAATTTTCAGCAATAACACATTTTTGTTTTAATAATCCTCAAACGCTTATAATTGCAATTAAAATTGTAAGAACTAAAATTGTAATGAAGAAATTTAATTATGTTTCTTTTACACAAATCATTAAATTTGTTACACAAATTTGCCAAAACAACCTTCTAAAGTCACACTTAGTAAATCTTTTCAATAGAAAACATTTAAGCTCCTGAAGATTCAAAAATTAGATTATAGATTTATAGTTTTTATATTCATTATCAACTTAGTGTGCATTTGATTTCTTTGCACCTATATATATTTTTAAATGGCATTTTTAAATATGGGCTCATTTTCACAAATTTTTGCCAAAACAAAATGTTCGTGTTCAAGATCAATATGAATTGGATATGCTCGTAAATTGAGATAGGTGAAAATATGTTAATAAGAATGTGCAAAGCGACAACAATACCGAGTAGAGAAATAAGCAAACATTTAGAAAGGCGTTTTTTAATATGACGTTTAAAATTCTGAATTTTCAAATCAATGGAAACACATTTAAATAACTCAAACAGATATCCGAGGACATAATTCGATTAGCCACAGTTTAGCAGATTCAAGAATAATACTGTACTCATAGCAAACAGAACCAGACAGACCACCATGTATAAGTGTTTATGGTCTTAAGTGAATGCGTTATTGCAGTATATATTTACTCTCTTTTTACGATGGCCAAAACTATTTAAAAATTGTGTACACATTTATTAACTCCAGAAACGCTCACAAAAGCCACTGCATTGGAAAAATAGTGTTAATTCTGCTTTCGTTTTCCCCTTCATAAACAGAATGGCTAAACACTATAAAATTTTCATGAAGAAGAAAGGTGCTACATTGCTTTATTAATTTTTGTTTGTTTTGAATTAAATATCTTTATTATATCTTCCCAATTTGTCATTTGAATAAATATATGACTTTCTGCACGTTTTGATCTGCTCATCTGCAGAGCAGCGAGCTGTTTCAAATTTTATCATTTAATTCTTAATTTACAGGATATGGTATAAATTTTACATTATATTAAATACAAATATATAATTTCTACAAAATGTTCACAAATTTTGTATTTATATATTTGAATCTAAAAATTATCATGCATAATTTAAAACACACACTGACAACACACATATTAGATCTGTACTATAAAAGAATGGGATAAAGTTATTCAATGTAAATCAAGAAAATATTATAACTAATATCGTGATTTCATAAAAATAAATAAGAAAAAGTTATCTATACAAATTTCATCCATAAATATTTTTTAAAATACTACACTTTTTTTTTCGCTTCAACCTACTATATATAACAAAAGAGCAACAGTGACTTGTGATTTCCTGCGATTCTTTTATTCGTACTCTATACAATGTCTAAAATATGATGTTCATATTTCTTATTAGAATACACAAAACGTTTTTCAGGCCATTTTATATGGAGGCCTTCCTGATATCACGCTATCATACGTGCGCCGTTGCCATATTTGCATATAATGAAAGTTACACGAAAGGCCCCATTATCACACGTAATCTAAAATATAAATTGACTCATAAATGCAACTTAAAAAATTACAATAATACATTATTGAAGTTTCATGCAATTTTTATTGAAACAAGAAGGCACACATGAGAGTTTATTTCTTTTAAATAATTACTTTATCTAACGTAATGAATATGTAAAACTTAACATTAGAATTATGTAAACTGAAATCTTTCTCTAATGATTGTTTAATTTATTCATTAATTCGCTATAATTCACGTTCTTATTTAAAACGTGATCTAGACACAGGGAGAGAGTCTTCCGTCATCCAGTTGTTTTTTTCTTGTTTGATTAAATTTAATTTTTATAACAATGAAAATTAAAAAATTATACTTTATAGCTTAATAGCTTATGTTTGTTTTACTGCACTTATTTGTTTCAAAATTTATTTTAACCAACTAAAGTCACTAAAATTAACCAGGGAGACAATTGTGATTTTGGTCTATAATAAAGAGATAAAATCCAAACCTGAGCTTTAGCTAATATCTTATTTAAATGTTTACTCTGTATCAGGGGAAACATTAAACTCTTAAGTTTTGTATATTTGAACTCTCATTGTTTTGGTTACAAGCGGCGTTATTAACTATCAAAATTGCTTCCTCTTAGGCACAGCAACATTTTTTTTATCATGTTTATGATAACCTTGAAATTCTTATTGATTTTGTGAATCGAATCAGTAATGTAAATTTATTTAATGTGTTTCGTTATATAGATTGCTCTTTTAAATAAGCATAGAATAATTATATATGTATATATACTTTTGATTTAAAAATATATCGTTTAATATAAAATTAAATATTAATTAAATACTTCAAACCTTAATTTTGTGGAAACGCTTCATTTTAAAATAATATATGGATAGAGGGATCAAGAACTGAAATTGCATATAATATTCAAAGTAAAATTCCATCTCTTTATTCTTTTGTCAAAGCTCTTAACATAATAAAAGCCTTTAAACTATTAGAGCTTTTTTCATAAGACTTTATTTAATGAATGACATAAAATAAGAATGTTTTTGACAGGAAATATAATTCGGTACAAATTTTTGTCTCATTAAATGCTATAACTAATAACGTAGCAGCTAGAAAATACTTTTAAATAAAGGCACACACACATAACCCTTAAGATGCATAAATTTTATTCTTACACAAACAATTATAATATTTTAATAATTTCAAACAAGTGTGTCGTTCTCTTGAACAAAGATATTTGCGTAAATACTTTTAAGAATCAATGATTGGAATAGTTTCTAAACATCAATAAAAAGTTCAGCATATTACTTCTTAGATAACCTATAATAATCATAATAGTAAAAAATAACGTTTATATTTCATAGCTAAAATTTTTAAAATTTTAGTTATTTTTATTAGATTAAAACTCCTGTGTGATATATACGAAAATTCTTTATCGAAAACAGATCATTTTTTACTTAACTATATTCGCTACAAACTATCAGATTTCCTATTTTCCCTTTTATAACAGTTACATTGGAGCGAAAAGATTTGTCAAAAAGGTTTAAGGACTTCTCATTTCAACTTCATTTCGATTAGATCAATACACTGAACTTACCTCTCTGCCTCAAGTCTCGGTAGAAATGTGAGAGGGTAATATTTCAGAAAGCGGAACCGATCCATCTCACGTACACTCTTAAACTTCCAGTTTCTTGAAGATCACGCAACTCAATTTCTTGCCAGAGATCGGATTGTAAATCAATTTGGAAGTTCCGGTATCCCCAAGGTGGGTGGGATAGAAAATAAATTAGGAACCAGTGATCGGTACATTCCCACCACAGTCACCCGTCTTGACTATGTTCTGGCAATAAAACAAATTCCCAGCTAATGCTTTCGTGATTCTACTTGTATTTTGTGAAGCTTCATAAAGGGAAATCATTTTTATTGCCAATAGTGAATGTGACCTAGAGCCATATGAAAGTGAGTCGATTACAAGTAATAATAGTAATTACTGCTGATTTAGGGTATCACGTAAAAATTTGTATTTACATGCCATCTCCAGAAAGAAATATATCGTATTCTGCCTTTTTCCTTTGAGATTGAATGCTATATAAGACAAAAAATTTAACAAAATTTTACATTTAATTATCTAAGATTAATCACACATAATTAAAGGAAATATTTTTTTTTTTTTATTTTAAGAAGCATAACATTTATTATGGTCTTAAAACTTTTGATAGAAAGCTTATCACAATATTAATTTTCCATGGATTTAAATTCAAATGCTTAATATTTCTTATCAACCAATTACTTGATCCTCTAATATTTGTAATATAAATACTGAATCATAATAGTTAATAAATTAATTCAGCCACATAACTTGTACTGACTGATGTTTTTAATTTTTGTCAATCGTAGTATATATAGAGTCAACCAAATACTTGATTTGCTGCAAGAATACAATCATAAGATATGTGATTTTCACTGGTTTCTTATAAGTAGAATTTTTAACTCTATTTACAATTTTCAAAAATGAAACAACAATATTTATGAGAAGTGAAATTTATTTAACCCTTAATCTCTGTTTAAATAAGAATTTTATATTTTTCCTTTTGTGTTTAATTATGCTTTATTTTTATATCACACATGTTATTCCAACTTTATTTTTAGGAATCTTGTCTAAAAAGATCAATTTATATAATTTATATAAGGAATCGTTACACTCTCTTGGTAAACTAACTAACCGAGGAACCGAGAATGGAATTACATAAATTAGACCTGCTCTTTATCAGTAAAACATCACTTTGTTAACATGTCTTTTTCCTTTAAATATTCAACGGATAGTGACCGTTTTTATTAATAGTGGACAACGTCAAAAAGAAATGAAATGAAATGACCTCTATACAAGAAAGACAGACTGGAAAGAAATACTGGTGATGGTATCTTTTATGCCATGGGAAACACATAGTGAAATAAAATTACCATATATTTCAAATCTAATATGTTGTTTAATAATAGGGAGCACAAATTTATCAATTTATCAGTACGATAGTTTCATACAATAATTTGATTTTCTTAGAAACATTAAAAAATACGTATTTCCAAAAAGATAATAAAATTCAAGGTACAATTTAAAAATCTTAGAGGACTTTATTAAAATAAATTTTTGAAAAAAATTATCAGTTATTTATAAAATATATCAAGATTTCTTTTGCGGGCATTTTTTCAAAATTTAAAAATTTAATTTTTGGAATCACATTAACATACTGTACTATATTCATTTCTTTAAAATCTCTTTAAAATTGCTTTTAAGATAAAATAAAGCCATAGATGCAAAAAATGAAATGGTATTTCTTGCCCTGTAAAATGAACTGAAAAATCCAAAAGGAATTACTTGTAGAAAGTGCTTTTTTATCAATATATTCTTTAAAAGTAAAAATGAAAAGAAAAAAAAATTTTTTTTATTTTTTTATTTTTTATTTATTTTGAATGCATGACAAATATTTCTATGTCCAAAAATGCTGAGCGCAGAAGCGAGGAGAAAGAATTTGATTGACATTTCTTGTACCACAATGTTCTCAGTGTCTCAAAATGCTTCTAGTGTGAACATTGGAAAACATTTCGCACTCACGCTCTCGAGATTCCACGTAGGTCAGTATTTCTCCACTAGGGATTGAGCATGTCAAGAAAAGAAATTATATGCACATATTTTTGAATGTAGAACATAATATTACGCTCTCTAAGCGACATACTTTTCAATCCTGTTTCAGATTTTTCGCACTAATGTGAATTTAATGTCTGGATTTCCATCGAATTCCAAACGGTTTTACAAGTAAAAAACACAATAAAATGTTTATCTTTAATAAAGAAAATTGCATGTAATTTCTAAATAAACTCTGGAATCAAGGAAGCATTTTTAACTTTTGCTATAAGTTAATTAAATAATCAATGTTTAAAAGCTAATATACGATATATCATTGCTTATCGTGTCTCATAAGATAAAAATTGATGTGGTTTTGAATTTTTCTAATGTTAAATTTACTTTATTTATGCCTTGGTTATTCGAGCCTTAGACCAACATATAGAGTGTACTATCAAGTATTATTTATTATTATCAAATGCACTTTTAATTTATATTTTTCCAATTATTAAATAAAATAAGTTTTTTTCTGATTTGTTAATGGTTAAAATGTAGTAATGCATTATATAGAAAAAATGCTTGAGCTAATGAATTCAATAAAATAAATGTTAATATTTTATTCAGTTCTAAGCAATAATTTTCTTGTATATATGTGAATAGTGATAAATAAGATTGTGATGCCTGAAGAATATGACCTTTTATGTTTAGAGCTAAGCATGTTAACAACACAAAATAACGGACAAACATTGCAAAAAAAATGCTGAAATTTTAGTGCTCTACTGAAATATAGCCCTTGTAATTTGTAAAGGGGACTGAAGAATAATGTGTGTACTAAATATATCCTTATTTAGTTAGTGTGCATGTGTATATAAGGATATGTACCAAAGGGTAAATAGAAAAGCGATATAAAATACATGAATGAATAAGTAAATAGAATTAGAAAATTTTTACCAATTTACAGTAGCAAAAAAAAATTAGCAAAATATAAAATACAAAATTCAAGTGCTTGCAAACTGAATTTCAAATATTTAACTTAACATATGGAAAGTATTAGGGTATGTATAAAAAACAGATATAGTTAGTATTAATTTCGCCTGGAGGCATTGAATTTTGCCAAGATTATCAACAAGGGCATAAGAAGTTGACGGTGTTAGTAATTGTTTTTGTGTGTACATAACTTATTGATTATTGGTTATGTCATTAAACAAGCAAATTCCGTATCTTATACACACACATGCAATATTAAAGGATTGAACAAAATATTATAAGCACTTGTAAAAAAGTAGCTTTCGTAAGTAACTTCTCATAGACAGTGGAATCCCACTTAACGAGCATAAATTGCTGCAGAACCATAATCGGAATACCCGTTATGTAATCGATTTTTCTTAATTAAATTAATGTAAAAGTGGATAATACATTTCACGTCAAAAACGTACTCACAAAATACTATGTACAAAGTTTATTCAAAGAAAGTTAGTTACATATTGTTAAAAAGAGTGAATCATCTCTATCTCTTCTTCTACAGTCGAACGAACCCATTTGCAACTTAAATAGGCAGAAAACAAAATATTATAATAATAATGATGCATTCTTAGTTATTTTTTACTAGAATGGTATCCAGAGACATTTGTTTTTGTCAACTCTTCAAATGCGAAACAACATTATCATTAAATAAATTTTTATCTCACTTAGAAAATTCCATATTAGAGTGATGTTTTTCTCAATGTAAGATTCAACAGTTTCTTATGGTTTAAGAATTTGTCTTATTTTGCCAGAAGATTGTTGCTTTTTTGTTACCTGCTCCTCTTCAGACAAACTTGTCTCTAAAACATTTTGTTCTGAAACAGTGAAAGTGTATAACTCTTCTGTGGTCAGGTTTTCTGTTATCCATATGATTTAATTGCTTTTCATTTATCCATATGAAAAGCAAACATTTAACATAGTCGAGAATACGTAACCATTGTGCAGATATTTTTATTACTTCTTGTGATACACCTACCTACTTATTAGACTGCTTGCTTATTAGGATAATACAAATCATTGATGTAGATTGATTGTATGTGCGTGTTGGAACAGGCACACTTACACCTCTTTCCTTTTCATGAATGATTTAATGTCTCATTTTTATAGTTATTTTTATTCTCTAATTGTTTTTTTTTTTTCGAGATTTTTTTTTCAGGGAAATTTAACAAGGATATGTTATTCTTTTCACATAAAAATTATAAATCCATTTCCTGATTATTTCCTAATAATTAATTCAATTAATTTTTCATATGAACCCATAACACAAATTTGGGAAAATGTTTTGAACACAGCGAATCAAAACAAGCAGCCGGAATGAATTCAAAACAGAGTGATGTAATACACACACAATCCAGGACACTCCACTTGTTATGCGCAACGTTGATCGTTATCCGACTCATTCTTTCAGTTTGTTTTGTCGTTATACAAATTATCTTGTTATGAGTAGTGCTTGTTAAACGTGGCTCTCTCATGCTTTTTCCTCCTAGCGATGAGGGGTGCCAGATAGCGGATAAGAAAAATTATTTCAAGAGTGATATGATTATTGGCTCCCATCTTGCTAGAGTCTAAGTAATTATAATAGTAGCACTTGTAGGCGTTGGGAGAAGTATAATATCAAATGTAAATTCAGAATATTTCAAATACAGAAAAACTTCATCTTAAAAGAATAATGATTGAAAGACAAAACTGAGTGACAAGGCAGAAAGGTTTCAAAATGGATTGCGGCAAAAAAAAAAAAAAAAAAAAAAAAAAAACAGAATCTAGGATAACATTTAAGCTTAAAACACTGTTACAGGAAGAAAGCCAGTAAATACTATACGCAGGATAAGTTCAACATTCATTCCAGAACAGCAGTTTCAATATTTAATTTATTACACCAGACAAAGGTACAAAACGAAGAATATCGCATAGCGAACATAAAAATTTAACACAAGAACAGTGGGAAAATGTTATATGTTCAAATAAATCGTTGTTTACATTATTACCAACATATGGACGTGCTTAAACTTAGAAAACGCTATCATAAACCTATCAGTAAGACTGTCTTTGGTCTACGGTTATATACGGCAAGGATTCATTGATGACCTAAGTTGAGATAACTCACCATGGCCTTGACCCACTTGTTGGTCTGAAAGAATATGTTAAAGTATAGGATTGTGTAAGTATTTCGGTCGACCTATCTTATCTGATGCAAACTGTGTTTACAGATAAACGACCTTTATACCAAGATGAATGTCCCTATTTACATTTGTGGTATTTCATGAGATTGAACAATACAATAAATTAGAGCACCACTTGTAGGCCTCTCAGTTAGCTAATTTAAATGAAACCTTTATGGAGTGATTTGGAAAAAAAAAACTGCGCAATCGAATCCCTCTTCAAGGATACTTGTTGAATTAGCTACATTTTTGCAATTCTAAATAAAACGCATTTCTCCGAATGTTTTACATCAATTGTACTTGACAATTCCAAATTGGACAGAAGCTATAATTCATGCAAAAAGTAGGCTAACACCATACTAATAAAAAAAGTTATTTTTTACAGATGTTTCCATTATTTTGTCCAACCCATGTATATGTGTAATATGTATATTGTACAACTGTAAAATCAGTTTGTGTTACAAAATATTGGGCCTTATTTTGGCTTACTGCGATATTTCTGGGACGACTCTAGGAAGCAAAAACAGGAGCTGGATGATTCAAAGATAAGATGCCTATCTATTTGCTGTCTGTTTCAAAGGAAACATTTAACACTTGATTTTCATTTATCAGTAAAGACTTATGCTACGTATAAACTGCATTATAACTCTTAAAAAAACTGCTGTCCGAACAGGAATTTTAAAAGATAATTGCAAATTTTAAATTAGTAAAGAATCCGAATTCAATAAATAGAATATTTTCATCTATAAATAATCAATCATGATCATAAATTTTTTACAAAGAAGAAAAAATGTGTCTACCTATTTGATTGATTACAGCGGAAAAAATCATAAGCCCATGCGGGATTGCTATTAAGTACGTTTACTCAATTAGGCGATACATGAGTTCGAGACAAGATAATTCTGTGCTTGGATTGATTGATGTAGTATTGATCAAACTCAGCTTCTTGTCTAACTCATAATCTGTAATGTAACCATAAGAAGAAATATTTTCCTAAAAATAATTTCTGAAATCGTGATTTTAAAATATAATGTCAATAATAATACTGAATAAGAGACTTCAAAATTAAAGGGAAATAAATCAAGTATCTGAAGTTTAACACTGACATTCTATTCTATAACTTATCTTACAACGTATAGTTACATTTTATTTATTATAAAAACTTTTTATGTTGTACTTAAATTTAACCGTTCTGAATTTTAATTTCAAGCGAATTTGAATTAGACATAGATTGTTGAAAATAAAAACGAATATAGGAATTTATAAAAAGAACTAAATATTTTAAGGTGAATTTATTGTAAATATAAATAAATATAATAACAATTATTATTTAATTATTACATAACATGAAAACTGCTACAATTAATCAAACTACAAATTCTTATTTTGGATTTTAAGAAATTAAACTTTTTGATTTAATTCATTTCAATATATTTACTTTTACTTGAAGTGTACACATTCTTAAGTTTAAAAGCATAATAAACTGAAAACATTAAAGCATAATAAACTGAAAAGATTGCAAAATTTTTAATTTATTGTAACTAAATATGAAAATTTATATAATATGTACATATTAATTTAGATCGGTATAATGTGATTTGACATACAAGCAATCTTAATATCAAACATATATATAATGAGATATTTCGAATAGTTTAAAAAATATGTTGGTCTTAAAATTCTAACTAAACACATTAATAAATATTGTTCAAAAAGTTAAACATTTTATTCCCAATATCTTTATAATATTTTACTTAATTTTTCAACAATATAATTATCAAATACATTGAGCAATCATGTAATTATAAATTGTATACATATATAATGATTTAGCAATAAATTACACTAAAAAATAAGTGTTTGTCAGAATATATATTTTATTATTTCTCGACTCTTTATTGTGGATGTAATGACCTAATATATTTATAAAAATCTTTTAGGAAAAGAAAATTTCTTTACTAAGTTACTTATTTATTACTGATGAGTTCAATCAATTATTCTTTACATATTCCAGAAAAATAGTTATCAGAGTTACATTTTTTTTTAATTATTATAAAAATATTTGTTTACATTATTATGCAGTTCAAATAATTTATTTAAAAAAAAATCATAATTCATATTTTTTTTAATTTTTAATACATTTCCTTACTTTTAAACAGATTTATTTATAATGATGATGGACAGAGAAATTAAAAGGAAAGTAAAGTTTTTTTTCTAATGCTAGTAATGAGGATAAATAGTTTAAGAAAGATAAAATAAACCTATTTCCAAATAAAATTGAGAAATTTAGGCGATGACGTTTTCAATCACACACTCATACTTAAAATTATAATTAATCTGATGTAAGTGTTTGTGCATATAAAGATGTCAGAATAATGATTTGGCTAAAATACTTGTAAATAGAAGCATTTAATATCATTAAATAAAAAAATTTCTCCTTAGACTATTTTTTCCTCAAAATCTTTTGAATAGAAGATTCCAAATCAGCGTTGATTGTAAACCTTGTAGTCTATAAATATTTTTATGTTTGAATTTGCATTTATCATGTCTGTAGTTATGCAACAGCTTATATTCTTACAAATCTAGAACCAAAATAATCT
>JAPDSC010062323.1:28571-43162 GCA_026290005.1 Latrodectus geometricus
TGGGTAACTCGGTTTTTTCCTATTATCACCGAGTCTAACTACAACAAGCCATATTTTCTTATATTAGTAATACATTTTATCTTTTTTTAGCTGATTTTTGAAAGCTATTCATATGAAGGATAGGGTAAGTCCTAATATATGATATATCATATCAGGACTTTCATCAGGATCACTCTTTTATATTTTATGAAATAAATGTTTCTCAAATAAAGTGTGTGTGTGCGTGAGAGAAAGAGAGAGAGAAAGCTTTATATATTTGACGCATTGCTGAAAGCTCTAACAGAAACTGGTATAATGTTTTCTTAAGAAATAATACATGTCACACAGTTAATATTTACTTATACATTTTTTTATAGATATTCTTGCTTGTTGAAGTTTACTAACGTTATAATCTAAGGTAATGAAGCAAGCATAGAGAATTTTAGATTAGCAATGACTTTGCTTTTAACAGGGCTGAAAATAATTTTCCACAGAAAGAGAGATTATGTTATACTACACTACTGGCCATTAAAATTGCTACACCAAGAAGGCGACATGCTACAGACGTGAAATTTATACGAAAAGAAGAAGGTGATGTGATATGCAAATGATTAGATTTTTAGCGCACAAAGCAGGCGCCAGTAGCGACATCTACATTGTGTTTAAATGAGGAAATTGTTCAGCCGGTTCCTCATACACTAATTGTATTTGAACGTTGTTGCCTGGTGAAAAATTGCTGTGATGCCTCGTGTAAGAAGGAGAAATGCGTACCAGAAAGTTTCTGACTTTGATAAAAGTCGAATTGTAGCGTACAGGGATTGCGGTTTATCTTATCGCAGTATTGCTGCTCGCGTCAGTCGAGATCCAATGACTGTTAGCAGAATATAGAATCGATGGGTTCAGGACGGTAATACGAAACGCCATGCGGGATCTCAACGGCCACCTATCACTAGCAGCCGAGAAGACAGGCATATTATCCGCATGGCCGTAATGGATCGTGCAACCACGTCACGAGCCGTGAGTCAAGAAACGGGCTCGTATGGAAGACAACAAGTGTCTGCACGAACAGTTCGACGACGTTTGCAGCAGCATGGACTCTCCGCTCGGAGACCATGGCTGCGGCTTCCCTTGACGTTGCGTCATAGACAAGAGTGCCTTCAATGGTGTGATCCACGGCGAACCTTGGCGCACGAATGGCGAGACGTCATCCTTTCAGATGAATCCAGGTTCTGTGTACAGCATCATGATGGTCGCATCCGTGATTGGCGGCATCGTGGTGAACGCACATTCGCAGCGTGCATTCGTCATCGTCATACTGGCCTATCACCTGGAGTGATGGTCTGGGGTGCCATTGGATACACGTCTCGGTCACCCCTTGTTCGCATTGACGGTGCTTTTAACAGTGCACATTACATTTCTGGTGTGTTACGACCCGTGGATGTAACCTTTATTCGAGCCCTGCGAAACCCTTTGTTTCAGCAGGATAATGCCCGACCGCATGTTGCCGGTATTGTACGGACCTTCCTTAATACGGAACAAGTTCGGCTGTTGCACTGGCCAGCACGTTCTCCAGATCTTTCACCAATAGAAAGCGTCTGGTCAATGGTTGCCGAGCGACTGGCTCGTCACCAAACGCCAGTCACTACGGTTGATGAACTGTGGCATTGTGTTGAAGCTGCATGGGCATCTGTACCTGTACATGCAATCCAATCTCTGTTTGACTCTATGCCCAGGCGTATAACTGGTGTTATTACTGCCCGAGGTGGTTGTTATGGGTACTGATTTCTCAGGATCTATCCAGCCACATTTTTTTGAAAATTTAATCACTTGTTATTTCTAGTATAATATATTTGTTCAATAAATATCATTTTGCTATTTGCATTTCTTCCTGGTGTAGCAATTTTAATGGCTAGTAGTGTATTTCGCCAAGTTTTTAATTACTTGTTTTTCGTTTTAATATTTATTTAATGATCTTTATTTTATTAAATATGCATTAATAAAATCTAGATTTGATTCTCTTTTATTCTTTTAAATTGATCTATGAAATGTATTTTTACCTTAAATTTTCTTATACATCAATAATACAACTGATACGTTATTCAAACTATTCAAAAATCAAATCTCCTCTTTAGATTGAAAAATTATTTAAGTTAAAGCTCTTTTTTTAGCGTTTTCAATTTCACATCTAAGTATTATTTTCATATTTGAACATTTTTGTAATGAAAGTTCTCTGGGAATGAAATTAGGAAAAAGGAGAAATTTTGTAAGAAAATATATAAGATAAAGTAAAAAAATAATTGGAAATAAAATTATACAAATAAGAGAAAAATTTAAAAATCAATAACATATAAGACAAAACGTTGCAAATCAAAAGATTAAAAATAAAAAGCATAGGGATCATTTTTTTCATCATGGGGGATATGGTCAACTATGCAAATGAGACACTCTTTTCTAATATATACGAAGAACAAGGTCTGAAAATCTGAATTGCCCGAAGAGTTTCTATAAGTTGAATAGAAAGCAAAGTTAACTGTGAGTTAAAGACATATACAAACCCTAAGTAGTTATAGAATATAACTAGGGAATATACACATAAGCCAAAATTAAAAAATAATAATATTAAATGCTTCTGATCAAACTTTTAATTAATTATATCCAGGTAAAAATGTGGTTGCAAAAAGTGTTCTAAAAATATTATAAGATAATATAAAAGTAAAAATAGTTTGACAATTTCTCAGGTAAATTTATATTTAAAGTAATTTGATTATTATGAGATAATTTTAAAGTAAATTTAAATTTAAAATTGAAATATAAGAAAGTGCTTATTCAGGATTCTTGTAATAATCTTAATACTTAATTGGCTCTTCTACGGTTGTAAAAATTGCTCCTTTTATTTCAATCTTAAAACTATTCCCTGGTTCTTATATAATTTGAAACAAAATTAACAGGAATTATTTTTCTGAAAGCTAAGCATTTATATGTAAGCTAAGCTAAGCTAAGCATATTTAATTTGATTTCAAATACATTTAAAATTATAGCAAATATTGAAAATTTGGTTCAATTAACTATCGATAACATTTCTGTAAGCATTTCAGTTGTGTAGTTGTAATAGCTGCAAAATTTAATAATTTATTTATTATTGTTCAATATACGTAGATAAGCAATATACGATACAAAAATTAAATACTGAAATTAACTCATTATATCTTATTTTTGGATCTTCTGATATATTTTCTTTCGTAAGAAAAACCTGTTATTATTGTTTACCTTACTTTGCGTATGATAAGCACAAATGAATTAAATTTGGAGATTTGTGGAAATATCTGGTGAGGTCAGAGAAAAAATTTGAAAATTCGTTTCACCAATTCTAATAAAAATCTTGAATAACATTTACTCTTACTGCAAATGCAGCTATTCTAAACATGAGTATTTAAAAATTTTATTTTTAAATAAGCATCCAAAAATTTTCTGTAACTTTCAGTATTTAAAGAATTGTTGAAAAAATGGAATTTATAGAGCAATATTTCTGATATGATTCTTCCTATAATAATTTTTTAATATATATTATGTGTACAAATTTAGTGAAATAGGATTATTGGAGGAAGAGTGTGTGGTATTTTCGTGTTTAAGTAAATATTTGACTTGCTCATCACCAGTTATTTGGGAAATAACTACTGTTTCTTTGAGTTATGCATAGATATGATGATATTTGGTATTTTATGACAAATTTCTATGTTAATCAAGTATTTATCATTTTAAAGCATTTCAAGTGCTATTAAATAGATTTATTTTCATAAAGTTTTGAATTTTCTTTCTTTAAATAATTATTTAATTATTATTATATATAATTTGAAATTACTTTATTTACCATTTTCTTGTTGTAAACATCGAAGATATTTTTGAACGTGGATTCGATTTACTGTAAGTTTTGCTCTTGATTTCTTCTTTTTTATTTTTGCAGTTGCTTCTTTTTAACATTATCTTACTTGGTAATAGGAATATATTCCACGATTAATTATTTTGCTTAACCATTCAAGATTTATGCTTTATACTCAAACTTTAAATTAATTTTCTCAATGTTTATGATTGCTTTTAATTAGTCATTATTCTTTAGATTATATTTACAATTTCTGATGAAGTGGGTTTGTTCGCCATCCAGAATGATACCTCATTTAGTAATCTGGACTGTCACGAACAGTCACAGCGTTATCCAGTACTTGAATGCATAGTAGAATATTGGTGATATGTTCGGGATCTCCAACCTTCGTCTGCTTTTGCAAATTTCTCACAACCACAGCATACATTTTGATTGGACTCCTTCTCATGTCGATATCAATGGAAATCAGAGGCCGGATGCTATGGCTAAAAACGCGTTACTAGTCCTTCGCTAACTGATGCTGCTCTTACCTATACTGAGTTACATTCTATTTAGAAAAGAAAGAATGTGGGTTATTTGGAAAATTCCACATACTCTTGCTTGATACTCTGCTAATGGTTCTGGAAATTCCATTGCTTTCCAAGGCTCTAGAATTAACCAGACTGCAAATCCTAGTTTGCTAATGGTTATCTTCGTGGTATTAAATTTGACGGAAAACGTCAGAGCTATCCGACCAGTTGTAAATGCGATGTCAACTAGGCTAGCCTCCAAACACCTTCTTTTGTTCCTAGACACAAAGAGAAAGTTTTAGAGAAAGTTTCCTTGTGGATTCCTTGTTGTTTCTTGGTTTGTGGTGATTGAAAGGCTTATGAATCTGGTGTATCAATGTTACACCAGATGGGATCAGAATCAACAACACAACGTTTTTGATAAAGATGAAAAACTATACAGTTATTAAATTAATTGCTGATTCATTCTGTATTTTCATTGTTTTTGATAACTTAAATTAACGTTGATAGTTACTAAGATATTGTATTGATATTTTCAGATTTATTGTGAGTATAAGGTCTCTGGTGATAGCGGAATCAGACATATAGCTTGAAATATCGCAGAATTCTTTCTTCGCTAGAATTAAAATTTAATTAGAGACGTACAACTTTATAAACTTTTTAAGTATTTCCTTTATTTTTGTTTCTTTATAAATTCTATCGAAGGTTTTGGCATTTGCGTAAACTTATTATAATACTAATTAAAATGAATACGAATAATGTTTTTGATAAATAGAGATTGAAAATGCAATTATTTTTGCCGAGTTCATTAATTAAATTATCGAGAATTCTATATAATCATTTAAATGCTTTTCTTTGAATATGGCTTTCAATTTAAAAATAATTTGGCTAGTTCTCTTATATTTTCCATAGTGTTTATTTTGAATATATTTGGTGAGAAACGAAAACCTATCACTTATATAGTTGATAGTGTTACTGCGTACAATGGAAGCAGCATTATACTCTTTTTAAAATAAAATATAAGTTATATTTTTCACATTTCATATTTATAAATGACAGCATTTATGAATTTTGGTATATTTTTTTTTGTCAACTAAAAACACCTTTATAAATCAAATAATTTCCGAATGCATCCTAATCGCTCATAACAAGTAACTATACAAATGACCAATTTTCTTTAATGATTTTAGTACTTTCCATCGAACTCCTTTGCATCATGAAATTAAACGATCATTAAGAATCTCTTAATAGAATTCCCTTCACGTCTTTCCAAGATGAACCTTTTCTTGATTCAGAGCCAACATAATAACTGCAGTAATTTCTAGTTCTTTGATTTAAAACGGTATGTGTAAATGATTCGCAAACCGTGCACCAAGTATTTTAATAAGCTTCTTTTATTAGTTGGGCAGATGACAAATAATAAAAGAGCTATATAATGAAGAATGTGGCAAGCAATTTTTGTAAGCATTGTTGTAAGAGTGCTTGAAGTAAGAGCCAGGAAATAAAATATCATAACGATCCATTTACAAAATAAAACAATGAATAAAAATTAAAGTTACTTTCAACAAAGTATTCTTACTTTAACTGTTTCTTATTAGAGATCCATTCGAGTTACAAAAATCTATTTTCATATTTCATTTCCAGAGACGCATTATATGTTTTCAAAGGAGATCACCATTGCCTAGAGATGAGACAGCCCTCTGTTTAGCATGCGAAGCTAGATTCTAACCTAGATATTGTCGTATAATTGGAATTAGATGTTGCATCTCTGCATGCACGTCTGTTTGAGTAGATGCTTGGGAATTTTGTGGGTTTTCTCCATTCCAATACGTGAATTCTGCCCACTAACTATGAAAATCACTCCAGAAAGCAATCAAGTGGTAAACATAAAATGACTTAGTCTATTGGGCAGACCAAAAGCGATGTGGAGTTCTGATTCTTTTTTTTTAAATCTACTGACGGTGTGAAATATCTTATGTGTTTAATATTCAATTTAACAATTCATGGATTCTATTTCTGTAATTGGGTGGAATATAAGGTTTTGGTTCTTAATATTGCTTTAAAGTTGGCTATAGTTCACTCTTAACTGCAAAAAATGAATGTAATGGGATGAATAAGTTAAGTTCTATTACTCAAAACATTGTAATTTCAAAGCCTGTTTTGTGAACTTTTGAAAATTTGTACCCAACAATTAAAGTTAACACAGAGAAGTTAAATGTTAATTTTTGAGTTCATGCTTATGTCTTAAAACAGATATTATTAAATAAATTTCAGTTAAATTAAATATGTATAAAATAAATGTAATTTTGACAAATTTAAGCTTAAATATAAAGAATTTTTTAACTCATTTTATATTCCTTTTAGACATATTTTGCAAAGTTGAATTTTTAAGTAAGGCTAATATTTCATGTGAACTTATAATGAGGATGTAATAGAAATGTTCAACATAAATGGCAAGTATGCTTTGATATGAATAACACTGTGATACAGATTATAAGTAATTATTTTAAAGTGAGTAAAATTTATTATGGAAGTTCTGAATGTGAATTTTATACTTGTAATAAATTTAAACTAATATAAGAATGATTTAAATATAATGATATTAAAATATTCTAATTCAAATTTTTATTGAATGTTTATTTAATGTAAATTATTCACTAATAAATGCTCTTACGTAAAATTACATTTATTTCCTTTAGTTCATATATTTCAAAATTTTAAAAATGAGAAAATATTTTCCTCTTGAAAAATATAAAATTACTTCCATTATATTCATAATTTCACAACTTGTTATTGATATCTTTTGGTAAAACTTACACCATTTATATAAAACATGAAAATACTATATGATAATATTAATGTATATAAAATAGTTATAAATTAATATTATTCATAATAAAAAGTGTAATATTTTGTTTTGACTTTGAAAAATACTTTTGCATTCATAAAAACAGTGTTATAGCAATTTCATTTTTAACACAATTTAGACATTAAATTTCAAAATCATATAAGTTTTATATTTAATGTGTCGTTTACTATATCATATCAAGTTTTTTCACTTATGCAAATCAATAGTGAACTTTTTATTAATCTACTCAACAAAGTAATCAATCATATATATATTGGTCAACGAATGTTTTAACAAGATTTTAAGGCATTTATAAAATAAGATTTTTACTTATTTAAAAGAAAATTCACTAAATATAAATGATGATAATGAGATGATTATAAATACATTCTAAACTTTTTGCAGCCTTCAAATTTGTAGACTTTTACTCTTTTCGATCACTGCATGAGAAAACGCAACACAATGTGCGATTCAAATCATATAAATAGCACTCGTACAACTGAATTTTAATAATAATTCATTGATCACGATTAAATATAGGTTAAAAAAATGTTGAATTAGCTGTTTGTCATAATGTATGTATGTTTGAAAGGGGATTTAAAATTCATGCCAGAAGCAAAAGAATTACAAAGGTATTTTCAGTAGCAAAAGAAAAAAAATTCTAAAGTGTTTGAAATTTCACGTCCTATTTCGAACAAAAAAAAAAAAAAAATTCGCCATTGTATTCATAAAAGTAAATGTATTTCTTTGTTCTATTTGTTATAAAAATTCTGATATTCATTTAGTCAAATTTTTATTTTATAGTACTTTTCATATGCAAAGAAAAATTCTATAATTCAAAAATAACATACTAGTTGTGAGATATATATATTTCAAAGAAAATATTTATTGATATATCTACGAGGGAATACAATAATTTTTTATTTATGATTGCATTGTTTAATTTACTAATTGAAATAATTAAGGTATTATAATCACCATACAAAAATATTATTTTAACTATTTTTAACACAATATAAATATTAATTAATATTTTTACCATAAAAATTGGGGGGAACATTAGAGGCATATGGAAAAGAAATTTTTCCGATAAAATTTGTGTAACAAAATTACGTAAGATTTTTCACAAAATCTTAAGTCCGTACTATTGTGTAGGGTTCAAATTTAGTTTTTATCTATTCAAGACAATAATTCTTAAAAATGTTATTTATATTTTGAATAATCAAGAATTGAATGTAAATATATGTTTAACTTTTTATAATAATTAATCTTGGAATTTAATATTTATATTTCAAATCCAAATAAATGTACGTAACATTAGTTCAATGTTATATTAGTCATTTATGCTTACTGTAAATTAAGCTTTTTTAAACAACATAAAAAATGCAATTTAGAAATATTGTTATTTTTCCTTGTATGTAAATATTTTTAATAAAATAATTTGTTTTGAGATAAAACGAAATATTCGACTTAAGAACAACCAATATGAATTTGCGAGAGTTATGCATAAAGAGGTTTCAATATTTTAAAATTGATAAAGCAAATTCTTTGACAACTACCACGGACTAGGTATGTAGGAGCTCATTTTTCTCAGAATAACATAAAGGCATCTCGAGGAAAAATAATATAATTTAAACTTCATGTAGATACAACTTTATTTTTAATTTCTCTGTTAAGTTATTCCCTGAGAAAACAATTGCTAGAACTTCTTAAACCATTTATCTTCCCATGTTATCTTGTGTGTTAACAGTAGAAATAACATGTTTTCTCGTGTTATCTCTACTGTTTACTCCAATGACTCTGAACTTTTTTAAATATAATATTTACTACAAAAACAATATCCTTTTAAAAGGATTAACTGCAATCTAATAATAAGGATACGTTTAATGTTATTTTGAGCTTAATGTATTTTTCGATAATTTCATTTACATTAGGTCGTCAAACTGTCCATGCTACACTCATATAGTCTTCTGCATTTAGCAGTGTGTATCCTATTTTTCATTTTCATGTTGGTTTGTACTAAAAATCCGAAGTCACGCAAATAATATGAAAAAAATCAGAATTGTAGATACTGAGAGCACTTGAAATTTCTTCACGTGGGGCAAATATTTCCCTTTATGAAAGGTAACAATTAAGGTAGATAAAAAATTTCTAAATGAAAAAAATATGGTGCTTAAGTGTAAAAACAAATTTTATTTTGAACTATTTCCTTTTTATTTCAGAAAACTTTATTAGAAATATAAAAATAAAGTTTCAAAGCTTTCCTATATAGATTTCAAAAATTTGGAACACACAAAAGTGCCGTGACCCATTGGTGAAGAATCACTATTTTACACATATAGCATAAAATAGGTTTCTAGATTCCAGTATTGAAAAAAATATTTAACAATGGCTTTGGTGGTAAATAAAATTGCTGAAACATTCTGAATATCTACACTAATGGTAAAAAATAGCCATAAATCAAATAAAATAATGTGCAGATAAATGTATTGCTGTATCTGTGTACCAATGTAAATGCTTTTTATAATATGTAAAAATATATATAAATGGGTTATTGTATTTCTTTACAATAATCAGTGGTATATAAGTGAGATTACCTGGAAAATACAATAGTCTTTCAGGAAGCAGAGATTTGTTGATCAAGATTTAACCACCGCTCAGTATATCAATTGCTTCCATTTAATTTAAATCTTAACCTCATTTTTATATAATTATTGCGCATTGCCACTTTTTTACTATAGAGTATAAATTTTATTTAAATATCAAAATTGGAGCTATAAATTTATTATTTATAATTATTGGTAAAACTAAATGCAAATTATGTGAATCCAAATGAAAGTATTTTATTTGTATGACATAGTAATTATTGCATACAATTAATGCAATCAAGAGCCTCTCGATCATTTAATTTCAATGTATGAAACTATTTCTTATCTTTGTGGAGTTAAGCCTTTTATGGCCATCTAAATAGTGATATTTTAAGCAATTTATCATAAGCCACTGGATAGAAATGTTTCATAAAATAATAAAACACATGGATGCATGAAGAATTAATATTTACTGATGCGTATTTGTATCTAAAAGGGATAAATTTTTATTCCCTGAAATTAAAGCCAAATAAATTGTAAAAATGCTTCAGTTAAAGAACAGAGTATAAGAGTCAAAGTAGTTTCAAACAGAAAAAGGTGGCGGCAACTGTGATGAAATTAGAAACCATTAATTTAAAAATTAAATGTAGCAGCACAAAAACTGGTTATATAGAGACAAAAAAAAACATAAAACTAAAACAAATATCCATTCATTTATAATTTATTTTTTCACCTACAAGTAAATAGTATAAAATTTTATATAAATTTAACAATATATTTTACCTGCATTAAAATTCTTTGTTCACTTATTGTTAAATTTCTACTAGATACATTTTTCTCTTTAATTTACGCGATTAGGAAAATTTTACAAAGACTCTAGTAAAGTTTGAATTGCTATTTATTACAAATGTATTAAATATTGTAAATATAATTCATATTTTATATACAAGAATTTCATTTTTCCATAGAAACTTTTATAGTTCATTGACATATTTTATGGGATAAGATCTTCCTTCTAAAAAAGAATTAATAAAACGGATTTTTTTACTTAGTTCATAGTATGATAATCAAAACAGCTTTAACCATTGCAAAAGTAAGAAAAATCAAAAAATGAAAAATTTAATAGCGTCAAATTTTTATTTTCAAATCTTTCAAGTTTGCTAATGAAAAATGTATGAATGTACATTTCTTATTAGTATAAATTGACAGTACAATTTCTTTGCTTTGTAGTTAGTAATTTATGACCCAATATAAAGTTTTTTTTTTTATAATCATGATAAAAAACTTTATCACGATAATAAAAAAATATATTTTGTCATCGTGGAAGAGTACCTTGCCATCAATTTTCAGGAATCTCTTTGTGAAAAGAGACAAATTACTAGAGATTCATATTAATGTTTGATAAAAAGTTGGAGAAAAAGATTTGGAAATTGAAAGAATTGTAATTGGAGGGAAAGAAATGCATACACTGGGAGAAATTAGCTTAATATTTTTACTTGCAATGTAGCCTGTAAAGCAGATATATTAATAAATACATGGGTTACGATGTTCTGGTTGGGAAAATCCTCGTTCTCATTAGTGGAAGGTAATGAATTTTATTTCTACACTAATTGAAGATAAGTCATGTCCATTCATTCATGTAAGGTGAGTTTTGAGCGCGATGTCTTCCTAGTAAAGTGATACTTTTGGAGGAGACAGGTAAAGTATGGGGGGTTTTATTATTGGTCTTCGCTTCTAAACTACATTAAGGGTCACTATATCATGAGCATTTTGTGACCCACTAAATAAGTTGCTATAAATTTCTCCTTTTTTGTGCCCATAAAAAAATATTTCGCTTTTGCATACATTCTAGAAATATTTCACCCTTAGAGAAAAAATATTCGAGAAGTAATACAAAATTTATTAAAGTTTTGAAGTATTATATCTCAAAAAACGCATTATGCTGAAGGAATTTTTAAAATCAATTTTTTTTTTAATATTTATTTTCAAAAAACAGTGGTAACAAAATATTATCACTGTTTTTTGTTATTTTCACAATATTAAAAATCACAATTATCACAATATTTAAATTAATATAATGTGCTTGTATTTTTAATATTCTTTTTTTTATTTTTGGAGAAAGTACCACAAATATGTCTTGATATTGAATTGAGAAAGATTATGTTTTTCTTCTGAAATATGATAACTAATTTTAATTTCTTTTGTATCAAGTTGTTAACCATAAATATAAGTTTTCCTAATTATTTACTTATTAAATTGCTGTTCATGTAAAAAATTCCTGTAATATTTAAATCTTGTGAATTCATTGGACAAGTTTAGACTTCATAAAGAGTTATTGTTTTAAGTTCTTGGAATGTACACAAAGAGTTACTTATAAAAAAATGGCTATTTCAACTATCCTAATAGAATAAACCAGATGGTCGATTTGTTACTCATAAATTTATTGAAAACTTATTTTTGGTTTCAAGGAATAAGTTTAAAATATTTAGTGAATTTATTAAAACCTTTTTTTGCGGGCTCACCATGTTCTAATGGTACAGTGTTGTTCAGAGCGAAAAATGATGGGTTCAATCCTAGTCACTGTTGAACAAAGATACAAGGGATCATTTACTTCAGTCTTGTGTAACCATATGTGTTAATTGGGTGCCTAAAAATTTTCTGATAATGTATTGAAATACTTTAATGCAGATAAATATCCTTGAAAATTTCTCTCGATAGTTAATTACCTGTTCGAAATTAAAACGCTTTAAGTCCTTAAGCTAACTACTAATGACCTAGCAGACAAAAGTCATTAGTCTGTTTACTTTGTGATGTTAAGGTTGTATTTCTTGATATTAAATTTATCCTATAAAGATGATAATAATAAAGTTAAATTATATGTACTTAATAATATTGTATCAATAATAATTTAAAAGAAAACGCTTTTAGAAGGACAAAACCAATCTAGAATGTTATACATGAATCTATTTTACCTAATACAGATATAAAAATTGATGCAGTTTCATCATATTTCATTTATCAAGTGTTCTTTATGTAAATTATTGCATATTTTGATCATGTTAAACACTTTTTTGATTTGAAATCAAAATATTTCTAATCGTTATTTTAAACTTGTTAAATAACTTAAATGCTTATTTTAAAATCAAAGTTTAATTTTTGTCGATTTTTTTTTTTTTTTTTTTTTTTTTTTTTTTTTTTTTTTTTTTTTTTTGCACAAGAGTGAATTTGTTTTTTAAATTGTATTTTTGTGTTTAGAGTTATTACAATTTTTCGTTGTTGGGATTCGAATACACGAATGGTTGAAACAAAGGTCAAAACACCAACCATTCAGCTGCTAGTTTGGTAGCCGAACTGTTGGAACCATATCCATACAAGTTTGATGCTCTCTACTATCTTAAAGATAGTATAACATCCTAATTGTATGGATATGACTAAATTTGAGAATTAAGAGTTTTTCTTTAAGTCTTCATTAATTCATGTCCTAAATGCAGGTTTTTTTTTTTATTATTTACTAGTTTTACAGCAAATTATTTTACTGAAAGAAAATTTAATTACAATTGTAATTTAATTACAAATGTAAAAAGAAAAAAAATTAATTATTTTTTTTCTTTTTTTTAACTCTTTATGCAATTTTTTTTTAATAATATTTAATATTATCTCATCTCAATAGAATAAACTATAAATCATTAAAATAAATAAGAGGAAAATAATCACATCTTGATTTTTTTCTAGAAAAGAATACTTCAAAACACATTTTAGGTGATATTACACATCTAAGTACGAATGTGAGATTCATACCGTTATCTTCAATTTTATTATTTATATCACAATGCACCCAAGTTTCTTAAATTGGAAAAATATTACAAGACAAATATAAATGAATGATTATATTTCCCAATTCTATCTATACTTGGCAAAATAAGCAACTGGTGTTGAACATTTTATTAGAATTTTCTTATTCAGGGCAGTAACAATGAAGGAAAAACTATAGACCCCGATCTGAATCATTCCCAAAACCATCTTTGAAAAATGAATATAATCGCGCATCACCACTTTAGATTCTTCAGTGAATTACTTCACAACACGTGAGGAGGATGAAATGTGGAATATAATGGATTTGAAAATCCAACATCTTAAACTCATCATAGCACTCGAGAAAATTCAGGAAATATCACTTCACTATTTATCTCGAATTTTCCATCCATCTTGGAATTTCAAAATGAAGTTTAAAAACTAACTTTTCAAAAAGTACCTATAGATCCCTTTGTAGAGAAGCAAGCACTCACACATATATTTTTAACAAGGTTCAGCTAAGTTCCTTCTTTCAAAGCAGCCACTCATCCATGTGAGTCTCCGCTTCAGGTTCCGTGCAATTTACCATAAATACACATGGTTACCTCTTCAAAGCAAAGCATTCGATTTAGAAGCACTTCTAAGCGAGATCTTTCGGTTATGTAAACATCACCCGGCTTCTGCTACTTCTTGGAGGGCGGGAGTTTGATGGTTTTTGCAAGAATTGATAGATGCATTTGTAGATAGCAGAGATTCCTCGAGTGTCATTTGGACTCTGATGTTTGTTAGAGAAGTGACAGACTTTAGATTAAAATTCCTAGCGATAATGGTACAATAGAGTGTAGAGCAAAAATCATTCGGCATGAAATAGAGTTGATGAAAAGTGTGCAAACTCCGTTGTTTAAAATTTGTTTACCCAGCTAGTATCTCATCCGTTAAAGAATATATATACAACCATTTAACTAAATTTAATTAAACATGGAAAGAGTTCAAAATAA
>JAPDSC010062323.1:47416-90498 GCA_026290005.1 Latrodectus geometricus
TATATATATATATATATATATATATATATATTCGTATGTTCATGACAAAAATTTAGAGAACAGTTATCAGAATTTTAAAATTTGTTGCTATGAAATCATACTATGTAAATTTATTTAAGAAAGATACTAATAACGTTAAAGTGTTTACTCAGACATCAAACATAAATATATTTATATATATATATCATTCTTTTTCTTCTCATAATTATATATTCACGAACTTTTTCGTAGCATTATTTTTGCATTGAGTAATGATCCTTAATAATAAAGAAGCATTTAACTACTGTTTACACAATTTTGGTATGAAAGTTTCAGTTTACATTGGTTCATTTCAGACTTACGTTTACATTCAATTAATGTTTCCATTTAAGGCAATTGAGTTAAGTAAGGATAGTTCACCATAGTTTTTAGAGAACCGTAAAGCAAAATGTAAAATATGTATTTTCCAGATGTCTTTATATTTTAATACATTTGTACACTACTGGCCATTAAAATTGCTACACCAAGAAGGCGATATGCTACAGACGTGAAATTTATACGAATGAAAGAAGGTAGTGTTATGCAAATGATTAGCTTTTCAGCGCATTCAGACAAAGCAGGCGCCAGTAGCGACACCTACATTGTGTTTAAATGAGGAAATTGTTCAGCCGGTTTCTCATACACAAATTGCATTTGAACGTTGTTGCCTGGTGAAAAGTTGTTGTGATGCCTCGTGTAAGAAGGAGAAATGCGTACCAGAACGTTACTGACTTTGATAAAGGTCGAATTGTAGCATACCGGGATTGCTGTTTATCTTATCGCAGTATTACTGCTCGCGTCGGTCGAGATCCAATGACAGTTAGCAGAATATCGAATCGATGGTTTCAGGACGGTAATACGGAACGCCATGCGGGATCTAAACGGCCATCTATCACTAGCAGCCGAGAAGACAGGCATATTATCCACATGGCCGTAATGGATCGTGCAACCACGTCACGAGCCGTGAGTCTAGAAACGGGGTCGTTTGGAAGACAACAAGTGTCTGCACGAACAGTTCGCGGACGTATTCAGAAGCATGGACTCTCAGCTCGGAGACCATGGTGCGGCTTCCCTTAAAGCTGCGTCATAAACAAAAGCGCCTTCAATGGTGTGATCAACGACGAACCTGGGCGCACGAATGGCGAGACGTCATCTTTTCAGATGAATCGAGTTTCTGTGTACAGCATCATGATGGTCGCATCCGTTTTTGGCGGCATCGTCGTGAACGCACACTGGCAGCTTGCATTCGTCATCGTCATACTGGCACATCACCTGTCGTGATGGTATGGGGTGCTATTGGATACACGTCTCAGTCACCTCTTGTTCGCATTGATGGTACTTTGAACAGTGCACGTTACATTTCTGGTGTGTTACGACCCGTGACTCTACCCTTTATTCGAGCCCTGCGAAACCCTACGTTGCAGCAGGATAATGAACAACCGCATATTGCCGGTGTTGTACGAGCCTTCCTTGATACGAAACATGTTCAGCTGTTGCCCTGGCCAGCACGTTCTCCAGATCTTTCACCAGTAGAAAACGTCTGGACAATGGTTGCCGAACGACTGGCTCGTCACCAAACGCCAGTCACTTCGGTTGATGAATTGTGGCATCGTTGAAGCTGCATGGGCATCTGTACCTGTACATGCAATCCAATCTCTGTTTGACTCAATGCCCAGGCGTATAACTGCTGTTATTACTGCCAGATGTGGTTGTTCTGGGTACTGATTTCTCAGAATCTATACAGCCAAATTTTGGAAAATTTAATCACTTGATATTTCTAGTATAATATATTTGTCCAATAAATATCATTTTGTTATCTTGATATCTTCGTGGTTTAGCAATTTTAATGACCAGTAGTATATTTAGCAAACCCCAGCCACCATTAATTGACACAAATTTTATCTTTTTGAGTTGGGATTCAAAATTACTACTTTCGGATAAGGGGGAACTATCCTTTTAACGAACCAGGTTAGGATAGTACAACTGTTATTACCACGGGTCTGGTAACAGTTTTATTATTCTAACCCGTCTCCTTATTAAACTATTTTTTCACTTTGAGTGAAGTGAACTAAAAACATTTAATATAATATGAGATTTGTTTTATTCTAAGACATTAATAATCAGCACATAAACTTAAATTTAAAAGAAAATTTAATTGAAAGTTTATCTAATTGGAAATATTTTTAAAGTACCCTCATAAATATCATCTATGGTGGTGTAATTAGAAAAAATAATTTTTGGAAATTAATTTTCTTAATGTGAAGCGTTTTAAAAATAATATTTAAAAAATAAATCAAAATTTTATCTTAATTAAATATGCAGCAAGACCATTAAAATAGCAAATCGAAAAGAACTAGAACGATTTTCTCTATCAATACCAGAATCAGTAAAACCTTTTACGTTTTTAAAATGTCTAAGTTCTTTTCGGAAGTAGGTTCTTTAAAAGAGTTTTCTTGCTTGAATAACTCTATCTTTACTTGAATAAACAGGGATTCTCAGTTAAGAAAACATCGTTGCCCCTTCTCTATAAACTTTGTAGAAGATAAAATATTCCCTAGATCTCTGATCAGGATTCAGTGGGGAGGGATTTTTTTGAAAGATGTGTAAAGGTCAGAATGATAACTAACTCAAATCACAAAAATAAATTCTCAGAAAAACCGATTCTCTATTTTCCAAGGAGGAATGAGAAAATAAAAACCAAGTGATATCAAAATCTCTAAGGGTTACTGAGGCGTTTCCCTTAAAAATCTCTTGTCTAGGGAAAACTATAAATAATGAAATTATATATATATATACATTCGTATTTTGCTATATTTTTTTTTATAAAACAAATCTAAATATCAAATCATAATATAAAGTTTGATTAATTAATGAAAACTAATAATCATACAGCTCCAGATCGATTTAAAAATAGTTTAAATTATTTTTTTAAATTATTGTTAAATTAATTATTTTAGAATGAGTAAATTCATTATTTTTTATTAATTCAAATTTGTTCAAATTCTCTGTACTCAAAACTTTTCTCATTTAGGTGATTAAAATTCTAATATTTTTCATTATATTTTTAAATTTTGAAGTTAATAATTTGTTTTCAAAAGTTACATACAGAACATTCATAAAGAACGTCAAAAAGTGGATGGTATTACTTAAATACATATTTTTTTGAATTTATAAGGTTCAAAATACAATTCCACTACTTAGAAAAATCACTGTATTATAGAATCTCATAAATAAGATAAATGAAATACTAATAACAAGAAGAATTATAACGCAAAAATGCAGTCGTCTAAAAGAAAATACTCAATTTTAGTTATTTTTGATATATTTATATTGAAATGAAGGATAAAACTAAAAATTGATTTGCTTTCTATAGCAACAAATATGTAAACAGAGAGTAATTTATTTTGATGTGGCATAGAAATAACATGCTGTAATTATACTAATGAGATTTATTCTGTACGTAAGAAATATTTTGATTTCACTTATCACGAAAAGTATAAAATTTTCAATATAACTACTGATATGAAAATGAAATTATTTGACAAGGTATCATTGACAGCCTACAAATAATGAAAAAAATTATACACATCAGACACTTTGAAAATACAACTCAATAATTATGTTTCACTTCTACTTCATTGAGTTTTAGAGAGGAAAAACTTATACTTAAAATTAACATTTATTTTACTACAATCATAATCATTTTTTCCTGTAAAACTAATGTGAGTGAATGCTGTTAATAATATTTCATTTTATAATTATTTTTATGTATTTTAAATTGCTTATAGCATTCGAAAATTTTTCCTTGACGATGTACTGTTAAAGAATGACATATATAATATTGAAATAACTCCTAAGAGCTGTGGTATGGCCATAAATGTGCTAAACTATGGTTTACTACTGCAAAGAAATGTATTTTTGCGATTTTATGACTAAACCTGATGTGAAGGCTCACGAAATTTGTTTGAAGTTTTAGTAGCCTTTGAAGCATTTTTTAGTTTATTGTTGAAATTTGAGTTTTGGAAATTATACTCTTTTGAAACTGTATCAAATTTTGAAATTTAAATACTTAAATCTTTATTTTCTTTGAAAATTATCAAATTTGAATTTTCGTACTAATGTAAAGGAAATAATAGATATATCAAATGATACATTGAATTTGCATTTTTTTACATTCTTCTGCAATCGCTGGTTGGAAGAATACTTTTAATTTATGTGTCATTCCATTAAACTTGTTTTTGTATGTAAAAATTTCTATAATTCATTAGGTATTGTGTAGAAATATTTGACATGTATTTAGGTTTACCGTGAATTGTTAAACTCATTTTTTATAATATGCTTAATAATATACTTAGAAACTCGAGTTATATATATATAAACTTATAAAATATAAGTTAATAATATTGATTTAACTTCATTGTCTGGGTCTCTCCGGGGTTATATTGCCTTTACACTGGGCCTTTTTTAAAGTAACTCCAATGGCTGAAAATTAAAATCTGAGTTTTTATAAAAACTGTATATTATTTACTTTATTTATTTAGTTTTAATGTCCACTTGTCTTATGTGATACATAGCACTTTTACTGATTTTCTTAAAATGGGTACCACTTTCTGGTTAATGAAAACCCGAGTTTTTCATTAAAGCATATGTTATTTGCCTTACTAATTTAGGTTAGTTGCTTAATTGTCTACTATTCTGAGCTACATGATATTTAGTTTATATTTATTTTGTAATTTTTAATCATTAATTTTCTATTTATTACCAGATATTCTAGAAATTATTTTGTAGTTATTAGTTTTCTAATATTTCTGTAGTAATTAATTACATTGAAATGTTAGAAATTTTGATTTTTGGAATCTAAAATAGCGAAATATTGTAATATTTAAAGCTCGATTTTGACCACGATGGAGATTTGAAAACCATATATTGCGTGATGCGAAGTAATTTACTTTTTTCAGAAAACTGTTCAACGGTTGACCCGAAAACTTGAAATCATGCCAAATCAGTACCACCTCCTAGGTTTTTACCTAATATTGTTGTACAACCAAACATGCTGAAATTCATCAAATTTTAAGAACATACGTTGAATATTCTTGATTAGATTGGTATTATACTTATATAAATAAATGCCTTATACTTATGTAAATAAAACATAAATATAAGGCAAAAGTAACAAAACGCATTCATATATATTCTTGTCAAAGATATAAATATTTTTTTTTATTTTTTAAAATATCATAATTTTTAACACTGTTCTTCAAGAAAATATACATTAAAAACCAAATCAAATTTAATTTACTTTTAATTGAAATAAAATTTTAGTTTAAGTGACGTTTTCTTTCAATTTTAATTAAAATTCAAAATCATCATCAGAAGAAATAACTTGATAAATATATCATTTTATATAAATTTATCTGCAAATTTAAAGATGATTTCAGTTTTTATCAATTGTAAAAATTTTACATAGCTTCTTGCAGTCTTTTTAGAGGAGCCTAGATTAATACTAAATCTAATTTTATAAAAATATTAATTTAGGACATTTTTATATTTTTGTAATGAAAAAAGCAACAAAATTTAAAATGGTCAAATTTAAATTTTTAATGTGAAAGATTACCATATTTTCTTTGTTAACTTAATAAGTATTAATTCCAAATTGGGTGTTCTTGCATTAAGTGTACTAATTCATGTGTTTGACTTCAATTTCAACCAGGGGTATTTATAGCATTTCGATATCAACTTCAAACTATTGATACTGGTTTAATTTGTCAATTACAAAAATCTTTAGAATAAGAAGCAATCCATAAAATAAGTTCCTATGTTGGGGATAACATAATACTAGGTCTAAATAGTTTGCTTTCTATGACTCTAAAAACCATGCAAAGATATTTTTTTTTGATTTTTCTGATTGCTTGTTTTTGGATATTCAATACCAGTAAACATAATTAAATTTTTAAATAGACTAAATTACATTTAAACTTGATATTTATCTCCATTCTCAACACATACATAATGATGTGGGTGAGACCTGGACCGTCCTTAAGTTTAACGAGTTGGAATACTCCTCCCATCACCAAGTGCTTCATAATTTTGAACTATAATAGGAGTAGATGTCATAACTGAGCTGGCATCCTTCTCTCCACATCCAAGCCATACCAGCGAAAGAACTTTGGACATCCTAAATAAACGTTGTCATATGCCCAATCCATGGAGCTCCAACAACCTCGGAGGAAGAATATGGTCACTCTCCCAATCATTGTCCGTTAAAAATGGTACTTCAATATGCTTATCTTCACGGGAAGCTGAGCCATTGAAGCTCCCCATTCTCAATATTCCCCAAAGAATCATGCGCAACATTTATTTTAACATGAGTAATCGTAACTGTTCTTACCCTTATTAGGTATCGAACTCTTCATTTTCCTCAAAAGCATCTTTTTTCAATGTAGAAGTAATAATTATGAATGTCGAATAAAAAGATAAGTAAATCTGCCCACTACATAATAGAAAAAAAGAAAAAAAATGGTGAAATTTTGTTGGTAGGTTCAGTGATTTGTTTATTGTCATTTAATTTGCTTGCTAATATTTTGAATTTTGTGATTTTAATTATAAAGATTCAATAATAGAAAATACAAAATTTCAATACTTCATACACCACAAATAAATCTAAGCGTGCTTCATTGCAGTCTTCACTTACATAAACATCTTCGGATTCATGAATTTATTAAAGACTAATATTGTTGCAAAATATTATAATAATATATATTTTAGAATTTAAAAATATTTAATACTAATGTAGTTTTTGTTAAAAAAAAATGTAAAAAGAAAATGTACTTCGTTTCCGGAAGTTATTTACGACAAATTTCCGAACTACTCGAACTGGAGCGGAGGAAAAAAATTCTTCTTTTTGAAAGAGGATGCACGAAATACAAAAGAGATATTTATTTAAGAAATAAAGAGACATTTATATAAGTGAATTCAAGAGAACATCACTTTAGTTTCCGATTGAATGTTAACGTTCTTTGATCTGTGAATGACACATGGTTATCTGGCATTTTTGATTATTTTAAAAATTGCGAAAGAGATTCAATATCTTTTCCATCAAGAAAATAATTGCAAATTTCAAAGACATCTTTCTAACATTTCAATTCAAAAAGTCTAAAGTAAAATATAATTGTGAATCACATTTTCTTGCGTTTTATTTAAAAGGATATCTTGCAAAGATATATTTCATTTAAAAATAATCCTTTGCATAAAATATATCTTTCGTTTATTTATAAAGTTATAAATTTTAGTTTTAAAAAGTAAGGAAACAATATTCAAAAACGTTTCTTATATGACTAAATTTTTCTTTAATTCCCTGATCCTTTCTTTTCCAAAATAACGTCATTATGTTTCTAGTTTACATAGGTGCTGAAGTTTTATTTAATTATTATTTTATCACACAATCAAATATGTCTGTATTTTCAATAAAAACTTTATTCAATATCTTATCATGAGTTTTCTTAAATTTAATGTTTCAAATAAGTAATCCAAGAATATCATTTTTACAATTATATATTTATAGTCAAATCATTTATTAAAACTATCACCAATTGATTCGCAAAAACTTTTATAAGAATTCTTAGCAGGCAAATATATTTTTTTAAATATAATTAAGATTTTACAATTGTCGTATTAAAGTATAGGAATAATTCTTTAATATTTTTATTGATAAAGAATTTTCCGCTTAGCCATTAAAAAAATTATGACAACTTAATATATTATATTCAATCATTGGTATATTTGGTACCATGAATCAATTTGATCAAATTCAAACGGTTGTTTAATTTATTAGTATTCTGTTTATTAGAATGTATCACAGCGAACACAAAAAACTCTCTTGCCTTCCTTTTACTATTTAAGATAAAAATGACGTTTGGCATTCATAGATTGCATAGTGTTTTCTAGAAATTATCATATTCTTTGCTGTTTTAAAACGCACAAACATGAGAAAATAGAACTTTCTACACTTTTTATTCAAATACATTTTAGACAATTGTGTTCACAAAATAAAGAATTGCTTTGATATTTTAGAGTATGGTTTATTGTATTATATTTATGTCACGCTAAAATTCCAATAAGTTTTAATGTATTATATTTACCCTATAGAAGTATTTTATTTAGTCCGTCATAATTTTAACTATTTTCCTTCTCTTTTGAGTGCAATTACGTGACGATACTTGAAATTCTTTTCAACAAGTTTCCGCTTATGAAATAAATTATATGTTTTGTCATGTTTTAAATAAGTTTTCAATGTATAAAATATTACTTCACATCAATTCAAAGTAAATTCTATATAAATAGTAAGTCAATCTTTGGTTCATTATCTTGAAATATATATATATATATAACAAATCATTATTACAGCATAGAAAATGAATAAAAAGAATACATCTTGAAAATCAACTTATCAAACCGATAAAAATGTTATTTTGAATATTAGTGAGACCTGAAATACTCATTTATTCATGTACACAAGAGTAAATTTATAAATTAAAAATTGCTTTCATATTTCATTCAATAGTAAATGTGGGCGTGTTATTTTACTAATATTATTATACGTTATTAAATATATATATGTTATTAAATATATATTATATACAATTTTTTTTACCGGAATTTTTTTAGGTGAAATATTTTTAACCTTCATCATCAGAAAAAATAAATATTTTTTAAGAGATATAGTTTATAGTTAGTCTCATTTTTGCAATGGGTATCTAATGAAACATTTGAGAACATAATTTTTAGATATTATTCAGAAATATTTTAACTAATGCTATTTTTATAGTATCTATTTTATTTTATCTATGTAGGCGTAATTCTTTCAATTTGTATATCAGTAAGTAGAAAATATTTTCAGTATAGTAATGTACAGAAATAATAAAATATTAATTAAATGATAAGTATTTTTAGAAAACCAAAAGTGGTTAGAAATTTTACTTTGTATCATTCAATTTCCTTAGTTACAGACATTTTGATTTTTACTTTGAGGCTTCTGTTTAAAAGTGGTTAAATGTTAAAGACCTGTGTTTTGCATATGGGTTATATATTTTGTTGCATTCTATAAAAGATCTCTTGATATTAAATTACTTATGATATTCTATATTAAAATTCTTGACTTTTCATTCATTTTATTTTTTGTTTAATTCTGTTAAATAATTTATTTCTTATTTTCAATCTGCTTTTATAAATACGTTAAACACATATTTTGTAATAAATAAAATAATATTTTTATATTATTAAAACAAAAAGTTTCATGCTATGTTATGTGCATATTTTATAAACAAAAGAACAATGCCATGCATAAGTAAAAGGGAAAAAGTCGCATGCAGGGAAAACATTCTCTTTTTAACTAACTAAAAAAAAATTAAAAATCTTCACACTCTTTCTTAAAAAAAGTATTCTTAGCGAACTTCATAAATGATTTTAAAGTACTTTGAACACGCTAGCTTTTAAAGTTTTGATGTTTTCTTATAAGTAAGTATCAAGAGACAGCTTTTTGTTTCTTTTTCATGCTACAGGTCTTTTAACTGATACTTAAAGTTTTAATAAAAATATATTTTACTTAAAGCTTTTTTTTTGTTATACGAATTCTTTTTTAATATTGAGACAAAATCTGCGTTGTCATGTGAAACAATAGAACCATTTACATATTATGCTGAGTATCTATGAAAAAATATTGAAGAAAACGTAGAATGCATCTTAAGTGAAGAATGGAATATTTTTAATTTCTTTCTTTTTATCCTAATGAGCATTTCTTTGTAGAAAGGCTGTATTTGTAAATATTTATGAATACGATATGCACAACTCTTTTGTTGCAAGGCATCGAAAAGTTAAATTTCAATTCATGTTCATTTCAAGCTGCGGCGCACAAAGAAATAAAGCACACTGTTGAAAATGGTTACTCGAAAAATCCACTTCTTACTCTTATTTCTGGGATAATTTTACTTCCTTCAATATTACTATAATTTCCATTCATTATTGATATTTCAAAAAAATGCTCATAGTTTAATAGTATCATTTTCTATGACTACGGTTTTAAGTCCCTCATTATACTTTTACAGGTGACTGCATTGCTAAAAATAAACATTTATTTGTACATGGTTTCTAACAAGTATATATAAACAGCAGCCTTAATCATCTTTCGATTTAGAAAATCATGCAAACACTATCTCTGTTATGGGATGTAGAATGCTACCTCTCTTCTAATTATCCAGAATGCAATTTAAACAACAAAAATATGTGTTGATTCCCCCTTGCTTGTTGTGACATTACTTCTTAAGAGACGTCATCCTACGTGCAATTTTATGCAAGATAATGACGTTCCTTTTTACAGTACGCATTACCATGGACTTTATTAAAAAAGTTTATTAGAAACTTCATCTCTTGTAAATGTCTGAGATATTGAATGCTACCAGATTCGCACTCTTTATGTCAGAAATTTACAATGAAAATTGATGAATACTTGTAAACATTTATCAAATTATGACATAGTATATTAATTACTGTTCATTTAGATATACGGAGGTTACCTAAGGCTGATTTCAGCTGTTAATGGTTTGAGTATTCAATAGATCATTGTATACTATCGGTGGCTCCAATGGCCTTTAACTATAAGAATTTCTAATGATTTTAAATATTCATAAATCTTCCACTATAGTTTTTTTTTTATCAATAATGTTAGTAAATTTTTTGGTAATGATTTAAAATAGTTAATAAATTTTTGTGAATAATTTGGTAAATAATAATGGTTAATGGTTATAATAATGGTTAGTAAATAATTTGGTTAGTAAATTTTTTGGTAATTTTTTTTGGTTTGATTTTTTTGGTAATGATTGATTTATAACAAATAAAATACGTGGTTTATTAGCTTTGTTAAAACGTTTTCACACTTCAATGTTTCTTATACTTGTTTTGGAAAGTAAGTATTTTAATATTTCACAATTATATTATTCTCAAAACTGTGCAGATGTATCCACACATCATATTATTTTCAGTTATGAATATTTAAACAAAATCGAGTTCTTTAAGTAAAATATTTTGCTAGGAATTTAATGTGATACTGTAACTTATAGTTTAACTCAAGATTAAGTACTGAAAACCAAGTTGGTGCAACAACATGTGATAGCATTTGCCGTGTTTTTCAATTTTTATTCCTTATTTTATCACATTCGTGATATAATCAATCATTAAAGTGACATAGTTTATAATTTTGATTAAAATGCTGTTTATAGCATTATCCAATTTTTATTAAATATACAATTGCTAAAAACTATCAAAATCGAGCCAGTTAGGATTACTAAATAGATTTATAGACCAATTAAGTAATTTAAATATCTTTCAAATCAATCGTTCAATTTTACAAAAACAAGTTACCTTTCTTAATTTGAATTAAAAAAGTTTTAAAGTATTATTTAGAAATAATTTTAAAAAATATATGCTTATTTATAAAATTTTGAAACTTCCCATTTCCAACAAAATTTTTACTGTGTTAAATAACATAGTATTGCATACATTTTGACCAGTAGTTATGTCTAATTTATAAAAATAAGAACAAAATTAACTAATTATTTTTAAAAATAATAACAAAATTATAATATTTCTGGCATAATTTATTTTTGATATTTTCCAATTTACTTATATTTTATAAAACTAATGCATTGTTCATGCACATGATCACTACATGCCATTCAAGTTTTAATGCAAATTCCAACCAAACATATTTTGTTTTTCTTTCTAAAATTTTTAACTGAAGGCGGTAGAGTTAATGCTAAAGTCTGCAGTTGAACACTTTGCAAATTCGGTTTCCTCAATGGAAATGGTTAGATGATCATTTTAACTATAAATAACTATTAAATCAATATATATGTATAAAATGTGATCGATCACACAAAGAGACTAAAGCACTTTTCACGTTTCAATCACGTCAATCAACTGAAGTATTCTGAGTGTTAAAAAGTTGTTTTCTTCTACTAAAATCACTTTAAGAAATTTATCACGCTGCAAATTATATTATTTAAACTAAGAAAATGTCTTATTAATTTATATTATGCATTAGAGAAAATGATTGTAAGTGATCATTTTATCTAATGTATAACATGTAAATTATTATAATGTTTTTCTCAAATATCTCTAGTAAAATTGATACAAAAAGAATAGATTTCCTCAGTTAAAAAATAATCAATATTAAAAATATAATCTAATGAAAATGTTTGACATTATTTTTGTAAAACAATGACATTATTTTTGTAAAAATACTGTAAAACAATTCACTATGGCATTCCGGAAGTAGTAGGTGATATGAAGGATTTATTTAGTACAATTTCTTTTCATAAGTGGTTTTTTAGCCACTATAGGTCTTGTAAACTGTCTAGGCTAGCTGTAAGCTGTAGGACATGGTGCCAATATTTTGTTTTGAAAATCTCAAGGGCTTCAAATGGTAAATAGTGCTCTAATGAAAGTTATTAATATTCTTATCATGCCTCTTCCTTCCCTAATAAATTATGTAATCTCAAGCAGCTATACCCTAAGTTCAACTAAATTGCCTGTGGGACGTCAACTAAAGCAAATACATGTGCCTCATAATATCAGTGATATGCTGCATTCATTATATTTTGCTTTCACATTTTCCATGAAAACACAAGAAGCCTTCAAAGCTTATGATCCATTTTAGTTTAAAATCAAGAGGATTGTATTGATATTAAAAATTGAAATTATTTGAAATTAAGTATTATGTGCTTCCAGACGACCACTTTTCAATCTCAGATAGAATATAAATATTTAGTATTATAAATATATAAATATTAGCTATTTATTTCTGTTCTTTATTTCTATTTTTGTATTGAAAATTATACGAAACAACACCCAGTAAACATTTTTGAACGTTAAACTATCATATAGGATTTTTGTACTCTTAGAAAAAGGAGATGTTACAATTGTGACACATGTAATCTTTTTCAGTTAATTAATATTTTATTTTAATAAAAAATGCTACTTATGATATTTTAATATTTGTTTAAATTTTTGAAATATGTGATTTTTTCAACACAATTTTGCAATATTGCATATTGACACACTTATTCACAAAAAACGCCTTTATAATCATGAGGTTTTACATATAAATTGCGTCTTCAAGGATGAAATATTGATTATAAATTCAAAAAGAAATCGTTGACTTTTTAACATCAAGAATAACGTTAATTCCAGTAAGTTGTAATGTCCACTAAGTCCTCTCATGCACTGATACAAGCTGAAGGTCAATGGCTAGAAATCTACATTGTAATAGATATGGCAGATACTGCCACTGGTGTAGCAATTGTTTTTCCAATTAATTTGTATCTCAAAAAGATTAAGACTATTCTTCAAACCTATCCCAAACATGCTCTGCTCTAAGATTAGCAGGTCAACCACGGAATAGTATATTAAAAAAGTTTCTTATGCATCTAACAAACGATGGTATGAAATACAAAATTAATTATTAAACCAGCATCACCGACTGCAAATTGGTCACATGCCTGTGAGACGGGCAGATTTACTTGATCGCGTTTGAAGGTGTTTGTTTCAATAAGCTGCTCACCAGGCTGCATGCGGTTTAGCGTCAAGTTTTAAATTAAACTACTGATATTTTTATCAATACATACGTGAATGATGGCCTTCAATCCTGAGAGTAAAGTTAAAATTCATTACTATAAAAATGATATGTTTCTATTTAGAAGCTCTAAATATAAACGTTAAATTTAACCTTAAAATAACAATTAAGTTTTTCCTATCCAGGATGTACTTTTAAACTTTTTTTTTCAAAAAGTAATGTGCCTCATTTATATATCGCAAAGAAGAAAACACGGAAAATTATCATGCATCCATCCAACAGAAAAGCATGCCTTAAGTATTAACACAAATGCATCACACTTGATATAAATCCAGCGTGACTTGATATCCAGAATCCACTGTGACTTGATATAAATCCAGGACAATTCTATTACAAAATGCTTTTTCTTACGATTAGAACACAGAGCCTTAACATTTTTGAGGTGACACTATTTAAACCAGACTGTAATAATTGAAGGATTATATATGACAATTTTGATGATTGGTATTAAATTGAAAATTATGATTTAAATTTTTTATATTCTAACATATGAAATGTAAATAAGTCAGATCATTGAAACTTTTATGCATTAAAAATTTGAAATACTTTTTGTATTCACTACAAAATATATTTTGTCTAAGAGAAATTAAATTTTTAGGTGAATTTCCAATAATATCTTAATGGTTTTTCTGTAATTAAATTTAAGGGGAAAAAGATTTTAGAATACAGTCGGTATTTAATGCAAACAAATTAAAAATGTAAGTATTTGTGGAAAGTAATTTTAATTTGAACAAATCAATAGCCAAAATATGTTTGACTGTGGGTAAAATCCAACAAAAGAACAATATATAATTTCTAGTTTCATTTACTTTGTTATTTATCAATTTTATTTTAACTGCTGCACGCGAACGTATGTCATTTATTCTAATGGATTTTTTAATCTGTACTCAATATGTTCGATTGATTTATTGAACATTTAAAGTCTCCACTTAATCGATAACATTAGGAACATTTGAATTGAATTTCCACAAAATGAAAGTGAAATTCAAAAAAAAATATTCATCTTAAAGTGTTTTTAAACTTATTTTCTAAAAGATCTTGAGGCCAAATTAAGTAAACAAACATTTCTCTAATATTCTTTTGCTCTTCTTTTATAGACTATAAAAACAAACTCTGTTTATGTATTAAAAATAAATGCCATCTACCACATATAAATTAATATGCATTGGAATGATCCAATTATATATTTAAATGAAAAGCAATTTTAATGTTACTTCATAAGATTTGAAAAATATTTATATAATTATGAACTGAAAAAAATGTAAAATATCTGTTTCGCTTTTTGATAGATGAAAAACATAATAATTAATATTTCTAGAATTCTTAAATAAATCCAAAAATAATAATTTTTAAAAAATAATCAGCTTATTTATTATTTATTAACAAATAATTGTATTTCCAAGTTTAAAAAATGTTTAAAGCTAAAGAAAAAAATGTGCAATCATTTATTCAATATTTGTAACAATAAGTTATAAGAAGAAAGATGCGAAGAATTTTGATTTTATTTATATGGAATAATTTAAAGAAAGATATTATTTATTTTGAAACTAATTACATTAATTTAATGAAAATGCAAATATTTTTATACAGATTTATTAGAGCTTGATTTCTTTTTAATTCCAATAATCCTACTAGTTTACTAAAAGTTTTCTTGTAAAAAATTGACTAATAAATTTTATCGAAAGGAACATTTAAATCGAGAATTGTAGCCCAAGGCTACGGAACCATCCCTTTAAAAGAAGATGTGAAAGTTTGTTTCCGTAATCGATATTTAATAATGAGCTCATTCTCTTTGATTTTTTTTTATGTTTCCATTTAATTAAAAGTGTAAGGACTGGCTAACCTGATTATTTGAAAACTTTTTTTTTTGAAATTATTTTAGGATATTGGATATGAAATTTAAAAAAAAGAAATTTTTAACTTTTCAAATTGAGATTATTAATTAAAGGCTAGAATATATTATTAATTTATTTCATTTATGTGATTAATTAAGTTATTGAGTTATTGAAACTATTTCAATTTTGAAAAGCGATAACATTTAATTGAGTTCTTACGATATTATTGCCCATATTTAATAAACGTTTCTGATTATGTATTTATTTTAATTGATTGAAAAGTTGAAAAAAATTTTTATTCAGTCTTAATTGTGATCATGTGTTTATTAAGTGTCCAGTTTAGCGCATTAAATTTTACTCAGTGAATTTATATTCCCCCTAACTGGAAGAGTAAGAATATTTGAATTTTTAATTTTCATTTATTGAACGATATATTAAGAAGATTAGCATTTTTCTACAGTAAGCTTCACTTAAAAATGCTAATAGTATAAAATCAAGTGGAAGGAAAGTCAGTTTAATGTTTTGTTTCGCTACGTACTCGTTAGCAGTACATGTATAATATTTAGATTTATTCAATGAGATTAGTCAACAATTTTATTGTTACTCTATTCATAGATTTCTTCCAGTAATTTATTGTTTTTAGTGTGTTTTTTTGGCAATTTTTATAAATAAAAATTATATTTTTTTCTTCATCAGAAAGAATTATGTGACTAAATTCTCCAAAATACCTTATTCTTCATTATTATTTTTATTTCATTTTAGAGTGCTTACATTTTTATTTTACTAATTGTATTAATTCATATACATTTATTTAAATGTAACATAAATTATTTTTGGAATTATTTTAGTTGGAGCATAAATAAACTTTCAAATACTTTTGTTGTATCTTTTATTGAGGAAATGATTTTCTAAAAATAGTAGTTTTCTTTAATTTTAAGACACATTTGTGAAAAAGAGGAAAAAATAAAGCAAAAGAGAAATTTACTGTTAGCAAATTAAAAACATTTAATTGCAATACATATGTATTTTTTATTAAAGCTATTTCTTTACATTCATTAATGCAAATGTTAAAAAAAATTAATATCAATACCTCATATTCTTTGGTTTCGTGAGATTTTCTAAAGACAATAGTTAGTTTAGAATAGAAATTTGGCATAATACGAAATTTTTAATTACATTTAGAAGATTTTTCATTTGAAATATCATACACTTTTATTAATGCAAGTATTTACAGATTTTAATATCAACACTTGTATACTCTTCGGATTCATTAGATTCATTTTCCACAAGTATATAAAGAAACATAATCTATGCATGTAAAGGAAATAACTTAATATTTTGATATAATATCAATTAACTTTTCAAAAGGTTTTTAGCTACTTATTAAAATTAATTTTTGTTTTCATATGCATAAATTATGCAAACAAAATCTAAATACACAGAACAATGAAAAATTTTAATTTTATTCTTGCAGCGTACTACAGATAATTATATAAAATTCATTAAATAACATTCATAAAATGTAAAATGCTGTTTAGAAATTTTTTTTAAAAATATTTTAGTCTTTGAGTTTTTAGAGTTTCATGCACTATTCTTATTTCATATCTAACTAAACTTCCATGCAAAAATATTTTCTGATAACTTTGTTGTAAGAGAAATTTTCTTGTTAAGATAGAGGGATTTTTGTCAATTAATTTATTCTAATAGTTTTGACGTAATGGGGAATCTTTTCTGGATTTTAAGGAAAGAGAAGATTTTAATCATTTCTGTTTACCATTAATTATTTCCATGTTATGAGGGATTCTATGGTATTAAGAACAAAGAAGATTTTTGTCTATCAATATCTACGTGCTTTAAATATTTCTTTAAATTTTTCAAGGAAACATTTTGATGGCTATTCTTTCAAAAGTACGAGAAGTGCCTGATTTTGTCTTCATTTCAGCAATTTTTTGAACTCACTTTCAATCCTTCAAGCAGTAAAGCTATGGTAGTTTCTAAACAAGTTAATGAACACTTTGATACTTAATCAAAGTATTACTTTGATCCTTGAAGATTCTTTATGGGAATTTGTACAAAGTATTTATTATATAGGTGTCATTTGATATAATATTAATATGAAAAAACACTGATTTTTTCTACCAAATATGAAAACATTGTTAATTGTTTTTACCAAATTGCCAAATGTACTTTTGGAGTAAACAACAAAGGCACAAAACTAGTGTACAAACAGTGCAGAGTACCTTTCATTTCATACGGCTATTCCGCATGAAGATATGCTTTTGCTAAGTAAATTAACATATACAATCTGAGAAAGATTCAACAGATAATTCTTATTCGTATTATTAGTGGTTATAGAACTTTAAGCTATGAGACTACTTTTGTTATTTCAGGAGTCCCATTGATTTATTAATAGATTCCACATAAGAACAAAACTTTCGTGACATTGGCAACTGATACCTTGGAAAACTACATAAATGATAATCCCCATACCTGATCTTCATTCTCCAACCACTTTAGAGCCCATAAATTTTAGCTGAAAAAAAGACTACTGAAATGAATTTGAATGAGATATTCCTTACAGTTAGTGGCAAGAGGAACAACAAGGTTGGCTTCTCATTTATTTTTTTTAAGACCATTCTGAGTTTTGTTATTTTAAACATCGTACACGGAATGAATGTTCAGATTTTCATTTAGACTGTTTATGAGTTTATTTTACCATTAATTGGATAAAGGATATTGGTACAGCTTTCTCAAGGTATTTTGTTTGTTCTAAATTCCTTTCCTATTTTCATGTATTTAATTATATTAATAGCAGCGATTAATATTCGAAACCCTATTAATTTTCCATTGACTTAAAAATAGGGGATTTCATATCCGTTTTGCTTGTGTGTGAATTCATCTCGGATTATATGGAAATGAAAAATCGATTTCTTAGATTAACGTGCTTTAAGATTGCTAGATGTCAATATTAGTATTCCAAAAAGCTATTAGAAATCATTTCATTATAAAAAAAACTTTTAGCTAAGTGGTATGATAAATATGTTTCATTTCGTAATGCTGAGACCCTTAGATTTCTTTCCAACTGTTTATCATATACAGCATTCCCAGGCTTTCCTCATTATTATTTTTGAAATTTCTTAGTATTTCTCTGGTCATGGTAAATTTACAATTTACCTGTGTCGTTTCAATCTGAGATCAAATAATTTATGTTAATTTTCAAAAAAAAAAAAAAAAAAAAAAAAAAAAAAAAAAAAAAAAAAAAAAAAGTACAAGATATAGAAATTTTTTTCAATCCCGCCGTTTGATGTGAGCCTAGATTAGGCTTGCAGAACGAAATGAAAATGCTCAGCATGACTTGATGCGGGAACTTATTTATTTTTATGTAATCCAGACTACTTTTCATTGCTTTTATTCTTTTTATTTATGCATGCAACTTTTTTTTATGTTTTAGCTAACTTATTTCTGCAATCCCTCGTGTTATACATCTGTGGTGCACGATGAGATTGTATGTGCTTAAAATAAATAAAATATATTTACAATTAATTTTGTAGCTAAAAGAATTCTCTTTTTAGAGCTACAGAGAGAAATAATTTTTTCTGTAATATTTTTCCATAATAATAGGGTTTCAATACTGTTTCTTATTTTAAATATAAATAATTCATTTAATAAAAAAATAAATTATTCAGTTTTCTTTTTCAAATTTCGTTTTGAACACTTGTGAAATTTTATTATTAAATTAGGAAGAGTCCATATTACACAGGCTTTCAAAAGAAGGGGCAATCAGCTGAGTGACATTGGAAACATTTAATGTGTTACTATAATATCACACATTAATGCAAAATGCATTTACACTTTAATATTAATTTACTTCTAGGTAAACAAATACACCACATGGTTTACTGTGTTAATAAAGCACTCGACATCTAATAAGAAAATATATTCTAAAATGTTCATAGATTGCATTTCAGAATAAAAAAGTTTATGTATCTAGAATCGTAAGGGATCTTCATATAAACTTTAATATAGAGTACATTAATATAACTTAAGAAACTTCTGATAATTAACTTACTTTTATATAAGTTTGAATTAACTTAAAGCAATAAATAAACTTAAGATAAATTTTTGCTAAATATCTTTGCATGTATAGATGAAAATTATAGAATTAAAATATTTCTAAACTTACAACTTCTTTGTTTTTATATATTATTTGTGTCCAATTCAAGTAATTTATGAAATGAATTTTAATCTCGTTTGGAGTTCCATCTATTTATCACTCGATCGAACGTTCTTTCTAGAATTTTCCAATCTTTTCTCTTATCTCGAAAAATTTAGCATGAGTAATGTATTTTTCAATCGTATTACTGGAAACATCCCTGTTTTTATGATATTCTCGTAAATGCTATTAATGGTTTTAATTCCTTTTTCTGGATTTCATATTTTTAAAATCTATTTCAAATATTTTAATATTACATCAACGAAAATCAATATTAAATATAATTGCACATAAGATAAATTATTTGCTATTTTAATTGATATGACTTACAATAGCTGAATTTTTATGTTAAAATTTTTATATTATTTTATGTATTTAAAACTATATATATTAACGGAATGGCTCCAGTTTATTTTTAGTTAACTGATTGGCACCAAATAATTTTTCATAGACTAAAAATTTCACATGTATGACCAAATTTCAATGAAATATCATATAAGTAATTTTACACAATTATTTTTTTTCATTTGAAATAAAGAAATAAGCAAATTTATATCAAAATATTTAAAAGAGGTAAATTTATTTTTTGAAATTTTACTTTTTTGTTAATTTTTTTATTAAATTTTAGATAAAATTTTATTTTTTGATAAAATTTTGCTGAAGTTTAATTTTTTGATAAAATTTTACTTTTTTGTTAAAAATAATATCTTTCAATCATTTTAATCATGAAATTCATTTAAGATAATGCTTATGAAGACAAACTTTAAAATAGTGAATGTAATCTTTCAAAATTGAAAATAAAAATGAACAAAAACTTTACTTTCAGTAAGCTTATTTCTGCATAATTTATAGAATATAAAAAAGAGGAAGGAAAATACTTCAAAAACTATTCACTTGCTCCTAATCAAAAGCATAAGGAAAATCTTTAAAAATTCATGATACAAACTTTCACATTCTATTATCTTTCCAAACCATCACATGATATTTCTTTCCCAGTAAACCAGCAATGTCTTGTGGCAGTGCCATATTTGTTCATTTCAATTTCACAAATGCATGTTTTGACTCCAGTGGAAAACAGTGGAAGTAGGGTTTTCATGAAATGACAAGCAATCGCATTATTTCTCCTGCCAATTTAGAAAAAAAAAAGAAACTGAATGTGAAGTGGCAATTCAGAGTTCTTCCGGTGGGCAAACAAACAAGTATGAGGGAAGACGGCGTATTATCTGGCACGTCATGTCCGGAATTGTGCCCATGTCATTTGTGGTTGCTTGGATGCAAAGTGAAATAATAAACATTTTGTAAGAGAGCTGTCATTCCCTAGCAAGCGGTGCGCATAATGCGGTGCGAGAGCGCAGGCTGCAGAAGAATGTTGCTTGAATGTTGGATCGGAAAGAAGATGTTGTTTAATTTGTTTCTATGCTGTCGTTCGGCCTACTTGCATAAGGAGATTTAAGTTATCAAGACCACATAATAAAATCTGCTGTCATTTCAAAAACTAAGTTATAACTGAAATGTAACTTTTTTTTAAATTATGGAAATAATATCTTGTAATTCAAAACACAACTTCATAATTTTAATAATTAAAATACAATTTACATATTTTCATACACATATTTTAAATTTCAAAATAATTAATAGAATTTGTATTCAAATGTGCGTATTCAATTCAAATTAAAATGCATGCCGGTAATATGCTGATAAATATGACATATTTTTAATGTCCAGAAGATGTCATCTAAATGAATCTTCTTATATTAGATATTATTACTATGAATAATTGTAACAGACAGGAGTGAAATCCGAAATTAAAAATCTTCGAGCATTTTTTATAGAAATATGCTTTAATGATGAACTATAATATAGAGGTTGTTCTATTTAGGAATACTTAGGTTGAGATATATTTATTATTTTTCTCTGTAGGAACATCAATCTCTGCCTTGAAAAGACGAAATTCGAATTTACACAAATAAGAAGCAGAAAATTATAATTTTAGGTACTGGGAACACTTTAAATTTCTTCACGTAAAATAAATATTTCACTTTATAAAAGGTCATAGTTATTGAAGATAAAAACAGTTTCAAACTATAAAAAATATGATATACTTATCTGTAAAAATAATTTTCCCTTTACAGTGTTTTTTCTTTGGTTTAATCAAACTTTATTCGAAATAAGTAAACATTATAATTTTTACTATGTACATTTATAAAATTTGGAATCTCACTTAAAGAATTAAGTGTCAAACAAAAGTGCCACGGCACAGTGATTGTGAATCACCGTGATCTTGTGGCTCATTAAAATACCTCATTTAAAAAACAGTATATCATACTTGTTTTAGACACAATTTTACTTAAATTTAGATACGCTCTCTTGTAATCAAATTAATATATTTGTATTTGCTACAACATTTAACATTAAAATTATTATATAAATTGAAGCTTTTCACAGAAAATAATTAAATATAATTTAAAAGTATTATTTCAAATACCCATCTATATAATTATTGTTCCAAAAGTCATTTTATATTTGTAAAATGTTATTATTATCAAAGTTTGATTTGAGAAAAAAATCTTAAAACCAACTTTTTAAGTAACAATTAAATATTTGATTAAGAAAAATATTTTGATTAGAAAAAGATTGATTTTTCCGGAGTTGATACGGAATTCTGTCGCATTGTAAAAAAATTAACGAATTGAAACTTTTGAATTTTCGGTCAATGAATATATAGATAAAAAATTGCTTATTAATGTAGTTATAAACATTTTTTCAGAAACTTTTATTATGTTTTCTCAGTTCTGACTCTCTTATTTTGCACAAATAATGCATATAAGATTGAGTCAAAAATTTATTTTTTTACCCAGGCATTATTTATATATTCAGATGCTTAAGGACATTTTCAGATATTAGTAATTGTTAATTAATATGTGATGAATCCCCTACATAAAATCAAAATATCTTAATTAAACATTATTTCTCTTTATTTTTTAATGTTATAATTAATTTCATTTACTAATTGTTTCCATCATTTACTAATTGTTTCCATCATTTACTAATTGTGTTACATTTCATTTACTAATTGTTTTCATCAAGCATAAATTGTTTCCATTATATTTCATTAACATTAGAAAATAGGATTTTATTTTACCATCTATGTGAAAATACTTTGCTAAAATATTAAAACGCAAATTGTTATAATTTTCTCCATTCTGTGTCATATTATATTTCAGTTTTGTTATATATGCTTTTTGCAAATGCATGAAGAAAACTGTAATTTTCTTTAACAAAAATTAAATTTGATCACTAATGTTAATTATTATCCGTTACTTACTTTAATAATATGTTCATTCCAAATTCTATAAATTAAGATAATTTAACAACTTTTTTTTAATAAATTTCTCTAAAGTTAAAAGATTATTGTAGAAAATTTCAAACTTCACTTACTATTACATAGTTAAAGTACTTTGGAAATTAATATTAGAGAATACAATCAAATAATAATTAGTTACAAATATTTTCGATAATTTAGATGTTTTAAATAGTAACAGCAGCTTTTTATGGCACAAACAAAACTATAATTATATTCAACGCTTTCATTTCACTGAAAAGTATACAGACTTTTCTTTATTTTTTGAAAATTTATTAATCTTTCTTTTCCTCTGAAATTCCAAGATAATTTACATTCCAGAAATATTTTGATGTAAAAAGAGTTTTTAGAAGTTTTTTTTTTCCTTCATGCATTGTAATAAATACTCTAGTAAGCTTAACGAGGTAAATTCAATGTTAAAGAAAATAATGATTTCTCGGTGAAAAAAAAGGGCATCAATTCTAATGGGAAAACTCCGTTTTGAGGAGCGTGATTTATGCAATTACCGTCTCAAAATATTTTCTAAAAATAACATTTTGTTACATTTTCACAATTTTTTAAAAGACAAGTTGTCATTAGCATCTGTTTATTTTAAGCATCTCTTCGTAAGTTTAAACACCATTTTTGACTTTTTGGAATGGTATTTTGCTATTTTTAATAAAATTATTATGAAGTGTTTAGTAAAAAATAACCAAATGCATTTATTTCTGTTTTTGAAGTAAGTAGAGGATATTTTCTAGTTTGAGTTTTAGAAAAAAAGAAATGCAATTCACTTTTTTTTCCTTTTTTTGTGATGATATCTTGTACATTATATAAGAATTATATCAAGATTTATAATAATATTTTATTAATTATAATAAAAATATTAAATGATCTTATTGTCATTTTATTGAAGCTTTCTTATTGTGTATAAACCTAATAAGTTAATTTTTTACCTACCCATGTTCTTACAAATAAAAAGAAAAATCCTAGAAATTGTTGACAATTAACAAGATGTTTTATTTCAACTACAAAAATTTTGGCAAATTTAAAGTCTGAAGTTTCCAAAAATTTTATTATATCATTTCTAAATAATTTTTATGTTGCAATAGAGGCTAGATTTTTAAAGACATTTTGGAATATTAAATTTTGTACGAATTTCTAAGAATAATTTTAAATTAAAAATTATAAGTTATGCGTAACTTAGTTGAACGACATGCTCTGGGGCCAAGGACTTTAGTGCCCTTATGAGTGTTTTTTGGTTGATGGTCCTGGTATGTGAAGCATATGTCACAATCAGATGACCATCCTAACGCGAAAACCCAAGTTTTAGTACCCAAGCACCAGTTTCCTCTACACACTGAATAAGTGAACAGCTGAATCACCTTACCTAGTCTGAGGATTGAACTTCGAACCTGTGGCTTGTGAGTGCGAAATTCTACCACCATGCCAACAGGGTTTAAAAGTATAAACTACTTGTAAAATGTATTAGTAAAAATTATTCTATAAGATTCAGAGTTTATCAAAATACAAATTCTAAACAGATATTGGGATTTAATCATAATATCATCATTTACGCTCATGTAAAAATCCATCCCGGGGGTGTAATCTACAAATTTAATTCACTACAACTGTACTACGTATAATATTTAGATAATAAAAATCAAGTATGAATTACGTTAAGAAAAAAAATTGCTTATTATATTAAAACTAAAGCTATATAGCTTATTTTTAAGTAGTCAGCTGAGATCAAGTTATAGAAATTCAAATCAGGTAATTTTTTACCTCTTAGATCAAATTTCATGCTGTTATCCTGTATCAGAAAGTAGTCGAATGAATCTGAAAAAATAATGCTCATTTTTTCTAGAGAAAGGAAAACAGTAAAATAATTAAGTAGTCATTTAATTCGAGATGCAGACATATATAAGAGAACTTTCTTTAGTGTTGGTTAGAAAGCAAACTTGGTTCAGAAAATGTCCAAGAGCACTGAAAGAGAAATTTTCCAGTTTTAACAAAAATGAAAAACTCTAAGTCTATGAAATTTTGCTTGAATAAAATTTTTTTAAATAATTGTGCGTTTGAATTAATGTTTGTGCACTTTTTCATTAATAATAAAACATAATGAAAAATTTGATTGAGTCAAAAAGTTTGAATACAAAAATTTTGCAATAAAATAAAATTTATTGTAAATTTCATTTATTTTTAAAATTTATTAAAGTTGCAGTAAATTAAATTTATAAAATGATTATTGTATTGAAATTTTAATACAATAATCATTATTGTATAAAAATTTTAATAAAAACATGATGTGCACTATATGTTTCAGAAGATTAGACAAATATGGTATTGATTGCTATATCTAGATGAGGTAATACACAAAAGTTTATAAACTTTTAAACATATATAAATAATTATTTTTTGAATTTACTTTAGTAAACTGGTAAAATAATCTAAATGTATTCTATATTTTCAAATAAGGAAATACATTTAATTTTTGTAAAAGAACTTAAACTTTGATAAATAATATCCTAATTGTGTTATCAAATTTCGATAAAAATGTTTGTGTAGATGCGTTTGTTGTTTTGAAATAGTATGAAAATCAAGTATGAGATTGGATTCACATGATCCCATTAATAATGAAAGCGCAATTACTTTGACCCATTTATCAAAGACACTAATACGATTATTACTCAAAAAGTAATTATACTTTTATATTATCTACATAGCTTCTACGATTATGACCATTGAAATTATTGGTTTAAGTACTATGAAAGATATATAAAAAGTTTTTAGCGATTATTGTGTGAAACGTTTGTTGTTATTACGTTTGCATACATAGAAAAAGTCACTGAAAAGGAAAGTAATATACACTACTGGCCATTAAAATTGCTACACCAGGAAGAAATGCAGATAACAAACTGATATTTATTGGACAAATATATTATACTAGAAATAACAAGTGATTAAATGTTCAAGAAATTTGGCTGAATAGATCCTGAGAAATCAGTACCCAGAACAACCACCTCTGGCGGTAATAACAACAGTTATACGCCTGGGCATTGAGTCAAATAGAGATTGGATTGCATGTACAGGTACAGATGCCCATGCAGCTTCAACACGATGCCACAGTTCATCAACCGTAGTGACTGGCGTTTGGTGACGAGCCAGTTGCTCGGCAACCATTGGCCAGACGTTTTCTATTTGTGAAAGATCTGGAAACGTGCTGGCCAGGGCAACAGCCGAACATGTTCCGTATCAAGGAAAGTCCGTACAATACCGGCAACATGCGGTCAAGAATTGCCCTGCAGAAACTTGGGGTTTCGCAGGGCTCGAATAAAGGGTAGATCCACGGGTCGTAACACACCAGAAATGTAACGTGCACTGTTCAAAGCACCGTCAATGCGAACAAGAGGTCACCGAGACTTTTATCCAATGGAAGCCCATACCATCATGACAGGTGATGGTATGGGGTGCTATTGGATACACGTCTCGAGTTGGCCAGTATGACGACGAGGAATGCACGCTGCCAGTGTGCGTTCACCACGATGCCGCCAAACATGGATGCGACCATCATGATGCTGTACACAAAACCTGGATTCATCTGAAAAGATGACGTCTCGCCACTCGTGCGCCCAGGTTCGTCGTTGATCACACCATTGAAGGCGCTCTTGTCTATGACGCAGCGTCAAGGGAAGCCGCAGCCATGGTCTCCGATTTGAGAGTCCATGCTGCTGCAAACGTCGTCGAACTGTTCGTGCAGACACTTGTTGTCTTCCAAACAACCCGTTTCTTGACTCACGGCTCGTGACGTGGTTGCACGATCCATTATGGCCATGTGGATAATATGCCTGTCTTCTCGGCTGCTTGTGATAGGTGACCGTTGAGATCCCGCATGGCGTTCCGTATTACCGTCCTGAACCCATCGATTCCATATTCTGCTAACAGTTATTGGATCTCGACCGATGCGAGCAGCAATACTGCGATAAGATAAACCGCAATCCTGGTACGCTACAATTCAACCTTTATCAAAGTCAGAAACGTGTGGGTACGCATTTCTCCTTCTTACACGTGGCATCGCAACAACTTTTCACCAAGGAAAAGCGTTCACATGCAATTTGTGTATGAGGAACCGGCTAAACAATATCCTCATTTAAACAGAATGTAGGTGTCGCTACTGACGCCTGCTTTGTCTGAATGCTCTGAAAAGCTAATCATTTGCATATCACAGCACTTTCTTCCTTTCATATAAATTTCACGTCTGTAGCATGTCGTCTTCTTGGTGTAGCAATTTTAATGGCCAGTAGTGTACTTTAAACCTTTGAAACTAAAACAAAAATTTATCAAGATAATATTTATATTACAAGAAATGCGGAAATTCATATATTACAAGAAATACAAATATTTCTTTAATTCAATGCTAAGATTAAATTATCTATGTACCAATATATTTAAAAGAAAATTTAATTAATAAGATATTAGACAAAAACTTACAATAGTCACATTTCTTTAAATTGCATTGATGATTTAAATATAATAATGCATTTCTTTGTTGTAATATTATAAGTATCGAATGACATTTTAATGAGTATTTTTCTAAATTAATTTTGCTGAAAGTAATTATTTTAATAAATTGTGATGTAAAAGTAATAAATTTTCAGGTATTTCTTAATGTTCTAGAAAAACAATTATTGAGAAATTTTGTAATTCAACAGCCTATATTATGGTAAAAAACATTTTATTTTAAAAGTCTACTTTTAAAAATATATTGGACAGTCATTATGTATCTAAAATTAAAATATTTGAATCAACTATATAATAAAAATTAATTTTTTAATCATTATGGAAAAACAAGTGAATATCACGTTCCAGTTGCAATTATTTGTTACCTTCCAAATAAATTCAGATAAATAATTACACTAGAAAACACAATCACTAATTACATTTTTCTGTCTGATTAATTTTATATTTCAATAAAAATTTTAATGATATTATAGGTAAAATCTTTTGTGAATAAGACCATTTAAAATAGTTTTATTTTCAAATATATAAATAATGCGTACATGTTAAACGTCTAGAAAGTTAAAATATAATTACTGAAATGCATAAATTTCTTGTTAGGTGCTGAGAAGTCCCATTATTGTATTTTCAGTTCAGCTTTAGTCAAATTGCAAAATATTTATATTTTATAAAAAAATAATATTTTAAAACTGATAACTAATAAGTTATAGTATGTGTGTTAAGTATATGTTAAACTTAGAATGGAATAAAGCCTACAATTTGTTATTTTAAGAAATAATTTTCAATTTTTCTTCAAAATTCAAAACCTTTTTTTTTCTCTGTTCATGTGATGTCAGTTAAAAATTTAAGTAATATAAAACTTATTTGTGAAAAAATTATACTAAAAAGCAAAATTTATAGAATCAATAACACTTTAGCAAAATAAAATATTATTATTAAAAACATACATAAGTCTAATGAAATTTAAAGTATTTCATCGTTTTTGAAGCAGTCAGAATGTAGAGAAAATTAATTTCAGAAAAAAACTGTAACAAATGAATATGATGTTATAAATTTTTTTGAAAGCAATGCTATTAAATATATTTACCTCTAAAAATTGCAGTTTGGTGCAATTTTCTATCTGATTTATGTATAAGATATAAAAAAAAATTAAAATTCATATCATCGACTGAAATGGGAAAATTAATTTCTTTGCAGCTTTTTCATTTCTACTTATTTTTCAAATGAATACATTAATTACAAATGAATACATTAATTACAAATGAATACATTAATACAGAATTGAGTCCTTTAAGTCCATTTATTTCTGAAATTGACATTTACTTCTGAAAATCTAAGTAACAATTTAATGTCTATGGGACATCACTTTTATCATTCGTTTTGATTCATACTTAATAAATGATTTAGGCAAGCGGTTTAGAGTAAAATGTATCGGATTTTCCTTCCACGCCTCTATTTCAATCAATTCTTAAAATTACGTGAGCGGAAAAAGGATATGGATGAAGGCATCTAGTTATGGACAAGCAATTTCCTACAAAATGTGGAGAGGAACTACGTCGTCATCCCATTAACACTCTGTAAAATAGAAAATGATAATATGACTGAAAATAAAGCCGATTTAACGGAAATAGGGCAATAAAGTTGCCACTCCAACATTATGAAATTGAAAAGGATTGGCAGTTCTTTTTAAAGGAAGGGAATTAAGAAAAATTTTATGGAGATTTTAACCGTCGTATCTTCGAAAAAAAGTAAGCGAAAAAACGCTTAGATAGAAAAATATTTTAAAATATTTAATGTGATTTAGAATTTATTGTAAAACGTTTATTTGTAATAGAACTGTACAGATATATTGTACAATGAATCCAAATTCATTGTTCGCTATTTAATATAATCCACTTAGAATATTTTCGAAAGCTAAATGGCAAAAAATACATTCAAAAATGCTTATTCTTATTATTTTAGTTTTATTCCAAACAATGAAAAGAGTAATGAAACCCTTTGATTTTTCGAAGTCAATTTATATTGGACATATACAATTTGTTGTAAAAAATGTGGAGTTAAGTTTGCCAATAATGTATGGAAGAGTTTTGTCTAGAAATATGTAAAATAATTGTATAGAAAGTCAGCAATAACAATAGCTACAGTAGTTGCATTTAAATCTTTATAAAATAAGTTAAGAACTTTCAGGAGTACAAATAATTTTCATTAGAATATTGTTTTTGAGCGATCAGGAGAACAAATTAATGTTCTAAGCCTTGTCTATCACTTTAGACAACAACTGTTAAGAACAGCTTAACAGACCTCTGTTAAGGATATCTAACACCTTAAGCAGATTGATGAATCTATGAAATCATTTTAATCTTTGGCAAGAATCAAATTCTGCTTTAGGATTATGAAAACAAATCTAAATTAACAAAAATGTTGATCAAATATTTTATTCTAGTAAAAAATTTGATTAATTGAAGAATATTATACATACGTGATATATCTATGGGGATAGTGATCATAGATGAGATGAAATCTGTAAGAAACTAAACAAAACTCAAATATACGGAAGCCCATCGGGAGGCCAAAGCATATTGTATCCTTAACTTTCTTTTTTTTTTTTATTTCTTTCTTTCTTTTTTTTCTTTTTTTTTTTAAACCAAGAGATCTGGGGTGCGTATCGTATGCCCCCTAGTTAAGGTGGTCAGGTGGTCAGACTAACGTCAGACCCCCAATGTTTTGTTCCCAAGAATATTTGGTATTCAGTTTTAAGTTCTAGTCATAAAATTTAATTATTACAAATAGAGCAAATGCATAAAGCAATGTATCCTATACACATAATAATAGCACATCATATTACTTCGAGTTTATAATCCTTTATTCGTCTAATTTAGATATTCACGGTTTCAAAATGATTTGTTGCAACTTTATAGAACTATGTTTATTTGATGCAAAGTTATGTTTCAGCTGAGTCTAGATCTCACTACAATCCAATAATAGTGTGTATAAATCTAAATATATGTAAGGATAAATCATTAGTTAAATGCTTCAAAACATGATCAGACTTCATGCATTCCCAAATGGAACATGATATTTAGTCGGAGACTTCATTTTTGTAAGGTGCTTCAACAATGTTGAGCCTTAGCCACTTTTATACGTATGTGATTGTACTTATCAATAATTGGACTTGTTTCTTTTCAATCAACTATTATGTACCTTCTATAAAGAAAAATCATCATGGAAAACAACTCTATAGGAAAGAGCTCAGTTTACAAGATCCTATTGTATGCATAATTTTATGAAGCAGATCTACAAATTCTTTTCCTCAGAAGCCATCCAAGTTTAATTAAATATTTCAATAAATGTCCCGGTATAGGAGATACAAAACTGATAGTTACTTAAATAGCTGGACATACTACCAAAGAATGAAGATTCTTTAATCTAGTTAAATCACATTAACTATTTGCAGAAAGTGTAGAACATCATTATCTATCTTGCAAATTAAGAACTTGTGATGAACTTTCAATGTTAATTTTCAGAAGGCCTATTTACCTCTCTCAATAAGACTGATTGTGTTCCTGAATTTCTTAACAATTGGTTCTCGAAAATATCAATGAAATTCCTCCAAATGAAATCAAAAGCTGTACTGATCGCTGGAAAATAGATATACGGGCAGGCAATGGAATTTACATTGAAACACCTCGAGAAAAATATTCTTTCAAGAAATGTAACCCAGAATTCTGAGCAGTGCTTCGAAGTGAACTAATTGCAATCAACATAGAACTAAAGAGAGTCGTGAGTGAAAGCAGTTACGGAGATATCTGTATTCCATTTGGCACTCATCATTTGGGAAAAGTAAATCACATCACTCATCAGTACGAAATACATTTTCAATGGATCCCATCCCATATTAATATCGATGGAAATGAATTAGGTGATCCTCTTGCAAGGGAAGATCATCCTGTCCCTTTCTCATCTGATCTTACATATTTATAATTATTCTCTAGGTAAAAGGTCCAAAAAAAACCAAACAATTTTTACCTCCACCTCACAACTGGTACAAAGACAAAATACCAGGACTTTCCCTATTTCTCCCTTATAACAGACAGACTAACACATGTATGTCCCGATTAGCCAGTGAAAGATATATCATATTCTGGAGGAAGAAAGAAATTTTCCTCTCTACTCCAAATGCCACAAAAACAGTTCATAATTGTCCACTTCTTGTATCGGATTTCATGAATGTCAACTCTTTCATTGATCTGGTCAGATACTGTCTGACCAGATAGGAGATTAGAAACAACAACATACATATCTTGAGGTGTCACTAGTGTATTTACCAAACTTCAACCCCTTTGAAAATCTGCGAAATTTGTCAAAGTTCATAGAAAGGACTCTTGAAGGCTGTAGAAAAGCATACATGTTGTGTAAGTAAGTGGTTTTTACACATCTTATCAGTGGGATTTTATTTATTGAATATATTTCATTAAAAATTCGAATATAATATAAGTTTGCCTCTTTCTTGACACCTTTCGTTTCAATAAAAATAACTATTTGTAGGTAAATAATAGAGATAACCTATGATTATTGCTCAACAAGTTGAGTTATAATCAAAGCCTAGCTTTTTATAGCGTTATTTCACGTTAAATAATTTTCAAACAAATTTTAAGAAATAAACCTACAAAAACTTATTGTTTTAAAAAGTAAACTTTTTCCGGATATCATGCAATACAACAAACCAACATAAGTCTTAAAATGAAATGTTTTATTTCTTAAAACATATCTTTCCTTAACTTAATGCTTTTAAAATTAGCTATATAATTATTTGAAAACTCCTAGGAATTCACTGTCAGAAATTTTAGAGAATACTATAATATTAATTTGCAAGAATTTTATTTCTTTTACAGAAGTTAATACAAATCAGCAATAAGTAACATATGCATAAAGTACTTTATAATAAAAATGATTTTACTAATTAACCACAAATATTAATTAGTAGTAAGAAAGCTATACTTTTTTTCTTTCAGGTAAGAACCTGGAAATCATCTCATAATCGAAATTTTCAGAGAAATGTTATAATTAAGAAGATGCATTTTATATAACAAAGTTTCCATATGCGTGAGTATGGATATATACTTTTAAATACAAATTTAATACACTGCTGGCCTCAGTAAATGCAACCCGAAAAAAGAATGCAAATAACATGAAATTTAAAGCATACAATAGCTGAGGTGAAATATGCAAATGATTAAAATTTCAGCGCAGACGCATATTAAGCGCGCCTGGGGTGCCACTTCATAGAGCTATTTCAGGCTTGGAGATTTCGAAGATTTCATGTGTGGCAATTGTATTTTTCTTAGGGTTTCTCAAAATAAGTAAATAAAATGATCAATTATGCTTTGTAGAAATAAACGATCATTTTTTATCATGTATCCGAGTTCGAAGAAGGAAGGACAGTGGCTTAATGAGATTCTGGATTATCTTTCAGAGAAATCGGTAGTCGTGTTGGAAAAAACCAAACAGCTTTAATGAGGATATGTGATCATTGGATGCATGAGGGTTATACGGACTGACGTGTTTGATCGTATCCACCTCACTGCATCACTTCACGTAATGACATTCAGATTGTGCACATGGCAGTAACGGATGACTCAGCCTTATCACGAACCATAGCACAACATATTCAGTCTGTGAGGTATCATCCAGTGTCTGCGTGTACCATTTAACAGTACTTAAAGCAGAGTGGTCTGTCCGAAAGTCATCCATTGCTCCGTCTATCCTTGACGCTGAACCACAGACGTCTCTGCCGCCAATGTTGCGGTGAAAGAAGGGGGTGGATATCACTCTCGTACTCCTGTGGTACGCATTGCCAGTACATTAAACAGTCAGTGGTACAGCTCCGAGGTGTTGAGACAGTTGTCTTTCCTTACCTTCAGGACTTGCCCACAGCCTTGTTTCAACAGGATAAAATGCGGCCTTTGGCCGCATTTTATACTGTTGAAATTTGTCATTTTATCCTGTGATTATTTTATCCATTTGGCACGCATTGCCAAAGGCTGTTCGTCAATCACCAGATTGAATTTATTCCCTGGCTGGCATGCTCGCTGGAGCTTTCTCTGATAACAAACATGTGTTCCATGGTTGCTCAACGATTGTCCCAGATTATATCCTCAGCCACCACATCAGATCTTACTTTTAACAACGTGTGGAAGCTGTGTGGTCTGCTGTACTCCAAGAGCACACCCAAAATCCTCGGCATTGATAAAAGGAGACATCACAAGAAAATTTATTTTGTAGATAACATGTTAACCAAGTATAATAAATGATTAAATTTATAAGTTTTTTTGAAGTGATAAAAGGACACACACATCAAGTCTTTTTTAATCAATGCCGAAGCAATTGGCAGCGTTGATATCCAAAATTGTAGCTACTCTGGCTACTGATTTTGGCAGGATTCACACTTCACAGAAGTTTATAAATTTAATCATTTATTACTTGGTCAACATTATCTACAAAATAAATTTTATTGTGATATTTCTTCTCTTTCTTAGTGTTGCAATTTGGATGGCCAGCAGTGTAATTTTACAATTGATAAAGACTTTGCATGCATGTTTTGTATGATTTTTATATTATTCTATGTATTCAGGATTGAAATTATAACTATTAATACAAATATCCAGTTATAAACTATAGAATACTAAATTTATAAACTGAGTGTCTTCTCCAGTTTATAAATATTAATGTGCAATTTTAAATAAACTAGATTTTTATAATTCAGTGTAAGAATGTTCAGAAATGTTTGAATATTTTTAACAGATAAAATTATTTTTTTTTTAAATTAAAAATGTATCAATACTGTCTAAGTTAAGAAATGCTTCATACAAACACCAATTGATAAAACAAGGGTTCTCTTCTGGCGCAGTTACAAAGATGTCCTTACTTTAGAGTAACACTACCGGTATTTATACCCAGATGTAAAAGATACTCGAGAATTTCCTGAACATATTATGCTTTAAATGAATTATTCATATGCAAAAATCTTCAGTGATTTATGTTGTGTAAATGACCGAAGGAAATGACTTTGTTCATCATAAATTTTTCTCCAGACTCGAGAATGAATGACTTGGTCCTCTAGCGATCGGAAACTGCATTTCAAAACAAAGCACTCCCAACTCATTCCGTGGATGTTATTTGACAAGCGGAGTAAAATATTACGTGGACAGATAAATTTGTTAAACTTTGTTTTAAGCTATTTAAGAGAAAACAGGAACCCTAAAAACGTTTTCCGATGTCAAAATGATGTATTGTTGGGATAAATGATCCGTTAGCAGCTGCAAAAACTATGCTGCTGCAAATGTAATTTTTATGGATAATAAATGATTTTGCTCCGGCTATTTTTTTTTTAATAAAATACAGTATTTTTAATCATTTTTTTCTTATACTCAAAATATCTGCAATAGAAAGATACAGTTTTATGTAATTTATAAATAAATACCAAACAAATGCAGAGAATATCATTTGTATTTAAAAATGTAAAAAATATCAATTGTAATTAAAGTAAGGAGTATTTAAATTTGTAAGCCAATTTGTTCGAAACATTTGCAAACATATACAGGGTGCAAAGTAAATTCCTTTGTAGGCATTTATCTTTAAACTTCTGGTCGGAAAGAATTTCATTGATCATTTATTTATGCTTCTTGCAAGTGATATTAATGCTCAAAAATGATTTTGGTGCATAAAAATCTTTTATTTAAATATGTTTTAGATGCCATTTGTTATGTATGAAGTAGTATCAAATGTAGTTAAGTGCATTTGTTAGCACTTTTTTGTACAAATTTCATGTGTATTGATTGTCATTATTTTTGTTAAATCAATTTTAATGACCAGCAGTGTGAAAACGTACAACTTTAAAAATTTTCAATTGAAAAATCATTTAACAATTCTTAAAAAAATCAGAATTTCAGATGCATTGCAAAATGCATAGAATATGTATACCAAAGGCATGACTATTTTGAATTAAACTGTATATCATTCGTAAAGAAGTAAAATGAACATTTTCAGTTACATGCAACTGCTATCATTAATTGACGCAATATTTTAACCACATGTGAAACTTATATTTAAATACAAACTTGAATGAATCTGGAATATTGAAATTCATCAAAAATTATTATTTGAACTGTATTAAAATATTTTCATTAAATTTTGTCGTAACAATGACAGGAAACATGACTCTTATGAATTGTCTCAAATGAGTTAGTTAAAAAAATTTATTCTAAGTCAACATGAATGATAACTTTTATTTACTTCAAGCCATACAAAAAACATAAAATGTAATCAAATTTTGAAAGTTAAAAAAAATGTGCATAATTTTATTTTATTTTTACTATGCCAAAATTCTAAAAAGAATATGTTTTGTCTTTGACAAAATAGCATTATTGCGTTTGAGAAAAAATTGGTGCATATTTTTATTCAAAGAAGGGATGTAAGTTTTTGTGTATATATATATATATTCTGAAATTATTCTAATACATATAATCTAGTTATAAATTCTAAACTAAACCTCTTGTATGAATTGATTCCATGTATTTAAATTTATTAAATTAATAAAGTATGATTTAATTTTAAAGTTGAAAACACATTTTTTTTGCGTAATTTAAATTCAATGTAACGACTAAATTAGATTTTCCTCTAAAAATCCCAAAAAAAAATGTCACTTATCATCCAATTTAATGTTAACTTAATGGCTATAAATATAACCTTTAACTAAATTCTTAAAAGGCTTTTTAGTGTTGCATACTTTTATCACAGATGTTTCTCTTTCTTGCACTATTTTATTAAAAAAATTTAATTATTTTACTAGTTTTTATACGACTGAAAAAAATTGGCAAAGAATTTGCCTTTTAAGTCTGGAAGTCAAAAGAATAATACTTAGGTTTAGTAGAACAAAGAAAAAGTTCTTTTGTAAGAGGCTTTTAAAACGTTTTTTTATTTTATTTTACCTCAAAAATTAAGATTGATGACTTGGATAAATATTTTTTCCAATTGAAACAAATTTCTTTTTCCCACAAACTTAACAAAAATAAAAGTTGTTACAGATGTTTCTGGAAAAGCTGCGTTCCCAGAATCATTTTTAAAAGCATTATGTAACGGATGAAAGTTTGATTGGATTAAAAAAAAATGTTCCAAACTTTTCTCTGTGAATTTATACTGCATTGTTTAAAGAATAATAGAAAATACATAAAACCAGATTTGAATTGGCTAAAATAAATCTTTATATGGCAGTCATTGATGTTAAATAATACTGTGTAAATAAATAATTTTAGGCAGGAATATTTATAGCATTTAATTCCATTATTATCTACCATAATAATTTCCATTTAAAGTTTATGATTATTCTTTTGAAATATGTTTTTTGAAGTTATAGGGTAAACAATCCAGGGTTAATTTGTTTCTTTTTTAAGAATATTCAAAGCTATTTTATATTAAGAATATATTACTTCTTATTTATTACAAATAACGTAAGAAAAATTATTTGAGGATATTTAAAAAATATTTGAATCAAATTATTTTATTATTTTTATAATGAGGAGTTTAATAGTTTTGATTATTTTAAGCAACTTTAACAATATGCATTAAAATTTCAATTCTTAAATTTAAATGTCATTATTAATAAATTATATCAAAACCCAATGACTTTCAAATGAAGACATAATTATTATTTTAATAAGTGAAAGAAATTTTAATGGTTTTAATTCACATATTTTAATATATCCTCATTAGAAAATATTAATATTAAAAAGATTAGCTGAATTTTATTAAATACGTTTTAGAGTTTTTAAGTGTTTTCTGTAATCATGTGAATTAATTTAATCTGATAAAATTATATATTGATATGTTCCATTCCTAGATTTTTATTAAAATGTAAGTTAAACTTGTCGTTTCTGATTACTCAAAAGAATCTGAACTACAGAATGCGTAACCTATTGTTAGTCCTTGAAATAATTACCATGGGTATCGAACACCATCTGTCAACTTGTCTACACCTGTGCAATCCCCTTGTGGTACAATTCAGTTATTTTAGAGCGAAGAAGTCCGTGCAAGCATTGCACTAGTCTGCTTCACACATTAGGAGTTTTCCACGAAGATAATTACCCAGGAAAAGAAAGAGTTAGTGATCTGATGGCAATGTCTGGTGTGTAAGGAAGATGGCACAAATTCTCCCAAACATGTCGCTGTATGTTGTTCCTGGACAGCCACGTGTTATCGGCCAAGAAGAGTGCACTCTTATAATGAATCAGTGTTGGCTTCTTCTGTTGTAACTATTGTCGTAGAAGTTCCAGTACCTTCGTATATGTTGGTCCGCAGTAACAGTTTGGCCTGTTGGTAGTTGCTCATAGTGAACCACTTGACGACTAGTCCACCAGAAAAAGCAAAAACTTGGGTGGGTGAAGAGGGACCAATATCTCGAACTAGATTTGCGAAATCATTGTATGCTTATTCACAGCAAACATCCCAAACGCTTGATATATTTTTCGACTTGATGCAGCAGCTGACAAACCAACTTTGAAGTCGTAAAGCAAGAAACTCCGAATGAGCTCCTTTGTTAAATCCATTTCTCTTTCATTACTGTACGAGTTACAATTGATGAATGTGTGTGGCGGACCAGCTTTTTTAACGACTGATATTCCTACTGTCGTCTGACTGGTGTCTAAACCACGTTATACACTAAACTGCATACTTATTTTCTTTCATTCAATGACAACTTGAAACAGGCAAGTACTTTCTTGTTTGCATTGTAATATATGCATATATTATTTAGTAAATAATAAGTTACTAGTCATTTTTATGACACTTATAACTAGATATCAGTTGCTGACTTAGTATTTTTTCAGTTCATTTTTACTCATCTTATTTTTATATAGTTTCGCTAACAAAAAACAACATGCTTTAATTTGATTTTTTTCTTAGTTTACAATTCCTATTTCACGTAAATGAAACTTTTGATATTTCATGCGACCATTACCATAAACAATTTAATCTAAGATTAATATGTGTAATTACTTATTTACCTCATTGCTTCGTCATCCGGGAAAAAATCAAATCAGATAAACACATATGTTATTTATAAAGTTAAAATAATATTTACTTTAGTGAGAATTCTTAGCATAAATTTTCATCTTCACAAACATGTTTTTAAAAAATATTTACAATCTAGTAGTTGCATTAATAAAATTTTGAATATATTTGTGTAATTCAGCACCATAATCATTTCCTTTTTAGGAAATGAATTATAAAACGAAACTTTTTCTTTATGTGCATTATTTGTTTTACCTTGTTGAATATTTTAACCAGTTTCAATGTGTTTATTATTTTTCATATTATTTTACTATATTTTTAACATAATTTAATGATGAAGAATTAATACTAGGAAGTTATCATTATCATAAATGATTCCTTAATACAGTAGTTAGTTTAAGCAACACCAATAATTTTAATCTAGTAGTTATTAAATGTACATTAATGATTGTTAGAGGAACAACTGAATCAGTGAGTAATTTTTAAAGTGTGCAATTTTTAATATTAAAATCTTACTTATACCGAAAGTGTGATTAATACTTTCGTGTTATAAATGACTTAACATATTGCAATACTTATTATTTATGAAATGTTTTATAATACCCCTCGAAGTATTTTAAATTTCCGAGCCACGGGTAAAATTATGTGAGAAAAACAATAATTAATGAATTATAAATGATGAATTTCCTGAGCTTCAGGAAATTAGAAAAAAAAAGTAACGTTGGAAATCTCAGTTGCTTAATGTACAATACTTACTAAATATGACCTGAATGCTAGTTTTATAGCTATTGTGTTGCTTAATGTCTGAAACACTTCATTCATACGCTTATCAGAGCCTGTTTTGAGGTAAAATTCTGACGTCCGGTCCGCTTTACATCATGTTCCGACAAAAAATTGTATAGACGACCGAGAAAAATCTAAAAATTATTAACTATGAATTATTTTATTATTTATTTCTGCATTGTATGAAAAGAGAAAACCATAGAAGATTGATGACTTGCTGATAATTAATATTGTCATCGTATTGTTTTGTCTCTCTATTTGTGACCTTGTTCAAAGTCGTGCTTGCAAAGAAACATATGTAGTCAAATTGGGAGCAGTGGAAAAAACACTACCAAATATGTGATTATTTCAATAAAGAAAAATGACTTAGGCTGTTTGGTCTCCACGAGGATAGTCACACTGTAAACACTAATCTAATCAAGATTGCTGAGTATGCCTTCTGCTTACTGCGACATCAGCATTACCAGAAAGAGTAATTTCTTTGATGAACAAAGCATGGACTTATAATGAGTTTTTAAAAAGGAATCTACGATTAAGGGCTTGATAATATGTACAATTAATATCAGATTACCTTGTGAATATTTTTCAAGACTAACGCAAGGAAAAACCTTCTAAAACAATATTGCCAATAATAAGTACATGTAAATATTAGTCAGATTTTTCTTCCTCGTCAATGAGATTATTCTTATCTAAGTAACATATATATTAAAATAAACAAGCATATATAGTAATATATATTAGGTTGGGGTAAATGTTATCCATTATTTTTTCGGTAGACGTCTGTAGAGTTCGCTATCTCGTGAGGTATCTATAAAACAATTTCAAATTTATGCTCATTGGAAAGGTGACATTTGACACTAAAACATCCTCTTGTGGTTTTTTGTTTGATTAATTCAGTCATGAGTACAAGGTTTTCAAAATAGAAGACAACAAACAGAAAATTCGATACATTTTCGTTTTTCTCTTGTAACGGTGAAAAAGATACCCGGGTGGCTTAAATTGTGAAAGGTGTTTATCGTCCTATGTCTATAAGAATGTCTATAAAATATCAAAAATTATCAAACTTGACAGCATGTCAGCAGTCGTAGCTTCGCACAAGACCTAACAATCTACATGAAAACTGTTTTAAACCTTTTTATAAAGCGAATCTGAAAGAAGTTACAAAAAGTTCACGTAAAAATAATGTATTTCTATTCCCCAAACTAATATATATTAACATGCCAGTCATAAATATTAACACATTGGAAATTAAATAAGTAAATTAATTCTCTTGTGTAATTTACTATTATGCCTGTGTTTTAGGCTCCTTATCAGTAAATAAATATTCGTTTCCAATAAACTATCCTCTCTAACCTCTGAATTACTATAAAATCCTGCCAAGTGTGTGCACCTTGGAACACCCGTAACGCTGAGGGAGGGTAATTTTGAAGTGTCCAGGTTGAACATTTCAGAATTCTGGAAAGCCTATACATTGCAATTAATTCTGTGCAAAACAATATTCATGTACCTGTGATAGGTACTTTTTAGTGAATCGCATTCAAAATCAAGAACGCATTGAAAAGCATACTTTAGGCTCAAATATGACCACGCAACTAAAATAAAGGCATTATGTAGCACTAAATTTAAATATTACCAGGAAAAAATTGATTGAAACAAATGTATATATAAAATTACATAAATTTGAATAAATCGAACTTTTTTTCTACAATACTAGAACAAAGTTCTATTTCATATAAAAATCTTATATTTTATCTTATTTTTGAATTTCACAAAAAATTTTAAAAGATATGTCATTTAACTAAATACAAAAGTAATATGTAATAATATACAAAATTAGTTATAGAAAATACTGAAATTAATTAAAGAACTCTATGCAGTTATAAGAATTTATAGTTTTATATATATTTTCTGCATTATATATAACATATGTTAAACTTTTTTTCATGTTTTAAAATATTTTTGCAAAGAGTATTGTCATGGATAACTACGTACTCTTAGAGTTGCTAACCGATGCAAGCAGAATATAAACTGCGTCATAAAAACTGTTTTTTTAACTTACAGAAATTACTTTTTCAAATACATTGAATCAGTTGACAATTTAAGTAAACTAAGGTAAATCTTCAGTTCATTATTTTGATATTTTTTGAATTTTTCACAGAAACTCCGAACTCAATTTATTATTTCAAAGTACAATGACTTTAAAAAAGGAGCTCCTGGAACAAAATTAAAATTTCCTTCGTAAGATTTAAGAGTTAATAAATTGGTACACAACTTTTTAGATATTGTTATCTTTTCTTGGCAGTGAAGCCAAAGTTTGACCGTTGCAGTCTTCCTTTTAGAAATACCAATATTGCCAAAGCCACTTTATTATATAAAGCAAGGAAATACTGCTAAAGCTGTGTAAATAACAATTTTTTTCTTAATATAACATATTTTTGAGTTGATTTAAATAGGATTTCTTGAGTCAAGTCACATATGTTTTGCGTCTAACCACCATAGAACAAAAAATTGAAGCATTTTATATATAAATATAGTTGAATATATCACCGGAATTAGTTTTTTATAGTTGAATATACTATATTAGATGTGTGTTTGTGTGGTTGTTACTTTCAACCAGAATAGATTTTGAGATTTTCATGATATTGCTCTTTAAATTTTGTTTTGATAAATTATATAAAACAAGTTTGTTTTTCTAAATTACTACTTGTAGTTGAAAAAGAATATTTTTAAACAAAGCCATATATATTTTGTGAGATGGATCACTCTATTTTAGTTAGTTCTGCATTTTTGACAAAATAGACTTTACTTGAATGTAAAATTTTATTTCTTCATAAATAAGAAGCAGAATGAAATACATTCTCACAAATATTGAATGAAACATTTATTGTGTAATTTCATAATAAAAGTTTTTGATTTCATTGCTTATAATAATATAAAAAAAATACATTTTAAGTAAAGAAATAAAATCTAATTCTTTCTATTATTAACTTATTGTTAATATACTTGACGAATAATACTTATTCAGATTTCTTTAATAATTCCAATTGACAACAAAGAAAATTTTGAATCAAACTCCATATTTCTTTTAAATTTCTTTTTATAATATATGTGCTAAAATATATAAAAACTACTCATGGTTGAATTATGTCCTCATACGCACATTTGTAACCGTGGTAGGCGACTCGGTTACAAATGCTTATCATGGTTCACAATGCTTGAGCAAGATTTATTAATTTACACGGAGAATAAATAGGGACTGTTTTAATCTGGTAATTAAAGTTAATTTTCGTATATAGAAACAGCGTGAATTCAATTCAGTTGTTATTAAGTAATGATTATACATGCGTTAAAACGTAATCGATAATATATCTGTGAAATGTAGCTATCTCAATTTCCCCTATTATTAATACAACATACAACTGTCAAGCAGAGTAAATAGGGACAATTCAGAAGTAATTATTGCTAACATTTTATATTATTATTACAGCTAAATTATGTGTGAGCATATTCGGATAAAACATATAATAAATATTTATCATTAATCCTATTATATATACTTTTTCTCACTATACATACATATTTATATGAATGTAAGTTGTTTATATATATATATATATATATATATAT
>JAPDSC010062323.1:114960-156930 GCA_026290005.1 Latrodectus geometricus
AAAAAAAAAAGTTCTCTATGAAGTTATGTTTGTTTTTAAAACAATTCAATATACCATTTTAATAATAAACATAACTTATAAAACTAAATATATAAATAATACACTGATAGAACATAAAAATACTTCAGTTTCAACCAAACTTCAGTCAAAACCAAACTAGAAATCTTCTAAATATATATAGAGGTTGAGTAAAAATTGAATCAGTTGCTGAAATTTGCTTTCAATTCCTGTAGCCCGGCGGGGAAAACTACATCATGTCTTTTTACTCTTTCATTTTTTACAATCACGAAAATATAAAAATCGTGTCAGCTGTCACGATTTACATGCAAGTTTCCGACACATCTTTTTCTTTACTTTCTGGCACGTTTCTACTCCTTTAAGAGTAGAAATTCAGGAATACTCTGTAGCAGATTGGCATATAAAAGAAGAGATTTTTCTCCTCATCCAGCAGAAACTTGAAGGAGGAAAAAAGTTTCTGTTTCTTTAGTTATTTATCCTAAAGTTTGGTTTTCTTTTCGTATTTGGTTACTGATGAGTTATTCAAAAACCATCAGACATGCAAAACAAGTTTTAAGTGATGCGTTTTGAAAAAAATATGGTTGGAAAGATTTTGTAGCGCGGTTTTGTATATTTTATGAGCCTACATATTTTCTGGCATTTTTCTGTTTATACTCTTTCCAGAGCTTTGAAAAGAATTTTTCTTTCTATTTTTACATTTGTTCAATGATCATTGTCTTACAATTTAAAGCCGCTTTAAGAAGAATTTTTCTCCCTACTTTTACATTTGTAGAGTGATACATTGTATTACAATTTAAAACCACTTTAAAAATGTAGTTTACAATATGATTCTCTAATTAATATTTATCCACAGATTAATACATTTAAATCTTTAAGTACTGAATTATTTAAAGATTTTTATGCCTATGAGATTTAAGTTGTCGCCATATTTATTTACATGTAAAAGTAATGCATTTTATTTGGAGGATACATAATATAAAATACTGTTTAAATAATGTATTTATATTGGTGATATAAATGTATAAAGGTAACAAAATAGCTTCTTAATATCAGACTCGTTCCCCCTAACTGTGCCCAAGTAAGCACATGATGAGTCTCAGTCGTCAAATGCAACCAAAGGGTCAAAGAATTAAGAGTTGCAGAATATCCATCATCATCAAAAATATGTTTCCTTCACATATTTTCAACCATAATTTTACATATTTATTCAACATAAATAAAATGACAGAAAACTATTTTTGAATTATTCAGAAACATACCATTAAGTTCTTTTTTTTTCCCAATTATATCTTATATTTTTTTGGTTTAATACTTTATTAAAGCCTTTTTAGCTAATATTAATTTATTTAAAAGAAGTTAGTTATAAAATTAATTACATACTGTTTGATGTCACTTAATGAATATTCAATACTATTTGATACCACATAAATGAATGTAGAATACTTTTAAAATGATGGTGTCACGTTAATTTAGAAGCATCGTAATAGATAAGATATTATCATAATAAGAAGTAAGTAGCAGCCTTTTTGGCTTCAATTTATTTTTTCCACTTGAGTACAAATAAGAGTTTACATATAGTGTCAGAAATGATTAATATACGCATATGTGCAAATGAAATTATATAAATAATTCTTAAAAATAATCATTTTTATTGATTTCCATAATTTTAACATCATTTCATGGTATAATATTTTATTAGATGAGACTGTTTGACAACACATAACTAAATACTAATATAAAGACTGAGGAAAGAGGATGTATTTAATATATTTAAATTAACATAGCAATACCCTCCTTATTTTCTAGTTTCTTAACTAATAGGTTGTTAAAAACTGCTTAAGATCTTATTGAATACAACTAATTGACTAAATATTACTTATTGCTTGTCTCTAATGCAATTTGATTCCTTTTAGTAATACAATTAATAGCATAGAATTAATTTAGTGAAACGTAAAACATATAAATCCAACACTCAGAAATTTATATTTCTTCAATTCAGATTGCCAATTTAGGAGTAACAGTAGAGTTATTCATTTTAGTCTTGTTCAGAGTAACTATCATATCAAGAATTTACTTAATACAATATTTAATTATAAATTAGATACGCGATTTTAAGTGTCTAATTTAAAATTAAATATTTCATAATCAGATTGATACGTTCATTTTATTCTGTATTTAACAAAATGTGATCAAGGTGATTAAGTGTGTTTGAACCTCATAATTAACACATCCAATTCAATGGTAAAAATGGTTATATAAGAGCAATACTTTAATTCTCTAAGTTGGTTTGACAAACTTTCTATTAGGTTAGAAAATCATACATAGTTTCATAGGGTTTCATACTGAAACAATTTTGTGATAGAAAATGTAATAGAATGATTTTTCTTGTTTAATGATATTTAATTATTATTACCTTTTTCAATATTACAGAATTATGATTGGAAAAAGTTTAATTTAATGTCAAATTGCTTTTCTGAAATGATATTCTTTAAAATGTATCAAAATAAAAAGTTTTCGTAAAATAAATAATCTGTATGATTCTCATTAAATTATTATAATTAAATAATGAAAATATCAGCGTAGGAGAATAATAAATTATGTCTATTATTAAGAGATAAAAATTCCCATCAATTTAAAAACATTCTGATATTTAATTTAAACCTCTGCTATAACCTTTATAAATTAATTTTTCAAATGTTACATTTAATGCGAATAAATATCTGTTGGTTTGATCTGTTTTCTATATTACTTTAGAATCAAGAAAAAATAAGCTTTCTTTGAAACATGGAATTTCTTTCAATTTTTAATAAAAAGTGTTTTATTTGTATTTAATGACATTCCCAAAATGAAGTTTTTTTAAAAAAAATTAATACTATCTTATTTTATGCCATTAATTTTACTGTGGCGCATTAATTTTTTTTTTTTTTCTCAACCGTCTGTTTTTAATAACCGGATCTTTTGGAGGTGTATAATTGTACGTAATCGAATAGAATTATTATATGTATACTGCTCAAAATTATGCTATTAATTTATTCTTCTATTCAAAATTGAAGGAAAATATGATGAGAAAAAATTGTGTGATAAAATTATTTATTTGAAATAAGTGTAGGTCTTAAAATATTATTGTTTTCTTAAGATTTCTAAAAATAAATCGAGAAGTATGTGGCTTTCTTAGAAAATCTAATTCTTACATTTGATAATTATTTGTTTTTCTTCTTCTTATTCTAAACTCAAACAGATTAAATTTGGTAAAAGTATTTTGAAATACTTTAAAATAAGAAACTGCGTAACCAAATTTATTGGATAATGTGATTTATTACCTCCCATCCGCATCATAATGGTCCAATGTAACAATCTCAATTTTATGAAAATTCCAATTTTATAAAAGATTTGGACAAATTTGAAATTTTATGACTTGAATAAAATTGATATAGACATACGAAATTTAATATACCCATTATAACCTGCATTTTATAAAATAACATATCAAAAGAACGTACAAAATAAATACAATTGGAAAAACTAAAACTCGTCGTAAATGAACTGTGAATAGATTACATTTCATGTAAGATATCAGAAAATATCATTACTTGCAGTCAAATATTAGCTTTGCGTCATACTGCTTTTCCATACACTCTCTAGTTACTAATACTAAATATATTTCAAAAACAAAAAGTACATTCTTTATAACTAATGGATACTAAAAATATGCCACATATATTGCCAGCATACTTGAGTCAACATGTTTATTACCAAACTATTTCTTTGTATCAGAAATTTAATATTGGTAGACAAATTCCAAAAATAACAATTAAGAATTAATATTTTGATATCAAACGTTATCAAGATATAAATTACTTCTTGATATCATAATATATTGTCATTAAATAATTCATTAACTTAAGATGAAATAGAATTATTAAGCCTAGTAGTTTTACCAAAATAACAAGTACTTTCAAATAGAGTTTTAGACATTAAATATATTCAAAGCACATTTTCCTTATGCACTTAGATATATTGCTTGTGAACGGGTGTACAGAATGATGTTCATTTTCAAAGCTTGTATACGTTATAATTTATTTTCTATACAATATCATTCGTCACAAAAACATTGATAAGCAAAGCTGGTACGGAAATTATCTACCTTATTAAACGTGAATGCGGCACTCTATATATGAAAATTCAGGCCGAAAACACTTACGTGTTGAATACTAAAGTGCTTTACAAAGGTTTTTAACCGTTGGGTTTTTCAAAACACTGTGTCAAAGAAAGTGAAATTTCAATGGGAGGAGCATTAAAAAGAAAAAAAAATGAAAAAAATATTAAGTACTCTGAAATTTAAATATGTCCCCCAAGACAACAGAAATTATACAATCCTGCAACATGATACTATTACCAGCTTGATTTTCTGAAGAAAAAAAATCCAGGAACTAATAACTGCCCTAATATACTTTAGTTATATTTTCCACTCATTCCTATCTCCTTTCTGTAGTGGTATTATTTGGTTATTGGATAACTTTCTAATCGAATAACATTTTAACAATGAGTAATATTTTTAATAAATAAATAAGTCAGTTTTATTCCCTATTACAATCAGATTTCATAGAAAATTCCCTTAGAAAATAATAATATCCATAGTATTGAATGTAGGAGATTCCTAATAAATTAAATTAAGAAAAATACTATAGATATATTTTAATAAATAACTACATATAAAGAACCTGGTGTTCTTTGTTTCTGTATTAATTTATACTCTGTCATTATTAAAGTTATGAGAAAATGTTAAATTTATTTATAAGGGGTTGAGTAAGATTTTTAAGTGGTGAAGTTTATTGTGTATTTCGTCATTTTAAAATTTTCAATTGCTTATTCATTACAAATATTTATTAATGACATTATCATGTTTTTGTAATTTCTCCAATCAGGTAAGCTTTTATTTACTGTACTTATAACTATAAAATATTTGGTATATTAAGAGTATTTTAAATGAAATGTTTAATTTGTCTTTATTGAATGTAATATTTTTCAGGAAAGATTATAAAATGCATGAGAATAAAACCTGTTTTCTTAATTTGCATTTTTATATAAAATAAATATATATTAGCTAGACATTATTACATTAGTTTTAAAATATGTGTAACTTATATTTGCTATAATAAATATATACTTATTATAATAGTTAGACTGAAAAAACTTTGAGTGAGCTGCTTTATATCTCCACTGAGAATTTTATAAACTGAAAATTATATAGAAAAAATCATTTTATTTAGAATAAATTTACAGCTTTAATATAATCTTGGTAATATTAATTTATCATTCACTTGATAAAACTATATAAACATATAATTCCAAATTACAGAATACATATAACATATAATTACAAATTACAAATTAAATACAGTATTTAAACTTTTGTTTTCACCAATTTTGACTATACAAGCAATTTAAGACTGTTATTTTGACAGATAATATTTGCTTATATTTTTAACACAAATCACTTACATTTAAAATTTATTTTATTAATCCAACTGACCAAATCAATAATATGTTAAAAATAGCCCCATTTATATAATATCTATTTTGTTAACATTATGCATTAGGCTACTTAAGACAACTATTTTATCACCCTATTTTTTGTGACTGTTATTTTTAAAAATATAAATAATACTTTTTATTCAGTTGTAGTATTTTTGCATACTTCTACCTGTGAATTTACGATGTAATATGTTAAACATAATTCTATTAAATATCTATATTGTTAACATTATCTATTATGTACACCCAATAGTAGTATTTTATCATTTTACTTTTGTGTTATTGTTATTATTAAAAATAGAAAAAAAATTGTATTTATTCAATAGTACCTTTTTTTTATTTCTCCCAGTGTATTTCCGTCGTATATAAGGCTCTCGACAGATTACTGTCAAGATAATCTATATGACATCTCAAATTCTTTGAGATACATGCATACTAATCCTTAACTACTGTCTTGTGAGAACTAAAACGCGTCTTTTCTCTAAGTTACCGTATCATCTGAGAAGAGAAACTAACTTGTGTCATTGAGGCTCTTATAAGCCCATTTGGCATATCCATAAGGATGCACAATACGAAAGTACATAAAGCTACAGTTCTTATTCAAAATTTTAAATCTAAAGCATTTCCACAAATATTCAGCTATAACTAAGACATTCTTTAAAACGGTATAGAATATATTTACATTCAACAATATAAAACAAGCAAAATATAAAAAATGAGAATGATGGAAAAAAAACTAGAAAGGACAGTTAATTGGCAGTTTTGCATCAAATGTACATGGTGGAAAATATATAATTGTTTTATATAAAACATTTCCATTTATTCAAGAGTTTTAATCAAACTACAGAAGTTAGATTATTTTTATTACGAAATTCAAACAAGTTTTAAATATGTAAGTTATAAAAATTGTTACTTAATTAACCTTTTGCAAATTCTTTGCGGATCCTAAATTATTTTTAATCATGCCAATAAGAAGTATTCACTTCTGTGAATTCAGTTTATTGCTTCAGGTGCTTCAATTCAAATGAGCCCTGTAGAATAATCATTATGTTGCAGTTTATATGTTACAGAATTATCGACGAAATTAAAGGACATGTCCGATAAGTGCTTCCGTAACCGTTAATCAGATATCCGTTTTCCAATTACAAACACATTTCAGTAAGTACGGTGGTTATTGATTTTACCCATGTTATTGCATTTTGTCCCCTTGTCATTGTGTGAATCTGACATTATTCAGTCTGTAGTTATATTATTGCAGATGATATGAATTTGAGGTGTGTATATGTTTGCGTGTTTAACGATACACTGAGAATATATCATTTCTAGAAAATATAATGTTTCCTTTATTATATTAATTAAAAAAAGCACAACATGACCGCGTTATGTATAAAAATTACTTATTCATAAATACTCAAGTCAAATAATATTTCATGAAACCCTGTAATTCTATAATTTTCTAAGAAATAATAGCAAAACTGTGTTGAAAAGGTATAAAAAGATACAAACATCATAATAATAGTTAACAAACTTTTATTATGCTGCTTAAATTTAAGAATTTTTGTTTACGTATTGTATTTTTATATTTTTATGTTGTTTAAATTTTACGATGATAAAATGACTATATTGCTAACTATTTTATCAGAAATTGTTTTTTCAATTTAAAAAAATATAAGCACTTTTTCAATACCTTGATATATTTTATCAATAATCATGAACTATGAAAATTTCATATATGCAAAATATATTTAATATTCTTGAAACATTTACTGCTTTTAAAATGCATTTGAATAAAATGACATATAATTTTGGAAGTAAAATATTTTTATAACCGTTTTTGTTTATTCAAACCTTAAAATTTGCACATATTAATGTATAATTCATAAATCGCATGATTACAATCAATAATTACAATGAAATAATTATTGATTTTAATCATGCAATTTATGAATTTTCCTTCCTAAGAATGTATTTAAGGAAGTTGGCAATTAAAAGAAATCATTGTATGTTAAAATTATTAAAAAAAATCATACTAATGTTATCCCAAATAAATATGATCACCACTTCTTTAATTCTTCTCATGCAATTGCATTTCCCTGATGTGAAGCATTAACCTTCTATAAGCATTAAGATATTCACTTGTAAAATATCTTTAAGTTAAATGCTATTTTATGTATAGATGATCATAAAAATGTAAGTCTTATAATGACTCTAAATTTTTAAACAGTTATTTTAGAACATATTTTAATTTTTCAAACTATTTTAACATGGCGTCCAAAAATAGAAAATAAACAAGTAAGCTATAAGAGTATAACTTATTTACTTACAATTTTAATTCCATGAATAAATTAAACCATTACTGAGCATGAAGTGTGCTTGGTAAGGCAGGAGATCAATTTATTCACTATTTTACAAATAGACATTAAATAAAAGAATATACCTCATTTGAGGTTCCTTTATCCAGATGCCTGTTTAATATATTCATTTTAAACCAACGATTACTTCAAAATTTTTTAAATTTGAAAAAAAATCTAAGCAAAAATAGAAAGCATCATTGCCGGAAATAAAGAAAAGAAGATGTTCTTCAATACTAAGCCGAATAACACACACACATACGCTATAAATATTATGAAACTTAAAATTAAAATTATCCTTAGAGTCACCAAGATTCCAAAGTAAAACCCTAAACTATTCTAATAAATTTCTTTTCATTTTTTATTTCCTTTCTTTATAAAATATTTTTAGCATAAAATTTGTGGTGAATTTGTTTCAAAGCATCTGTAAATAATACGTATGTTTGGAAATATTTATTTTTCTCATTTGTATTTAATCTACCTGTTGAACTTTATCTATTTTATTTTGTTTTTAAGTTAATTTCAATCTATTAAAACGTTTATTAAAAACAGTGTCAGAAAGACCTTGTCATTATCTGACAGTTCCGCCTTAACTCATTTCATAAGAAAACAAATTTTTATGTAAAATGCATGCTTGGATGACTTTCAGATTAATTCGACTATTCTCGGTAAAATATCCGCGATACTTCATGTAACTATTCTTTTTGGCTTCGCTTCTCGTATGAGCGTCATATTATTACACGCTTCGTTGCTAGAAAATTATGGTATTGTCTTGCAAGTGCCTCCCTCCCCGCAAAGTGCGTCGTGTTTTTATGCTTCCAACGGAGGCTTCAGGATTAAGATGATTTATTGAATCTTATCCGTGATTTTAAAAAAGAAATCTAGACATATTATTTAGTGAAAATAGAAAACTTTTCCGTACCTGAAACAAAAAACAAAGTATTTATTAAAAGAAAATTACAGTTTGTGTTATTTAACTTTACAAGTATAATTACAAAGTATAATTATTTTGCTTAGAAGAAGAAAATTGCAAGTTGGTGTTAAATATTTTGTTGTTTAAGGGATCGCAAAATATGATATATTGTTGAAAATCATGAACAAAATATTATCTCTTTAATTACGAATAAAAATAATTATAATAAACTGGAAAAAGTAAAAATATAACAAGCAATTATTATTTTTAATAATTTGAAATCTGATAGCTTATTTACTGTGTATTTAAGTCCTTCAATTACTCATTAACTAGTCTAGATGTTACTTAAAAATACATTTTTATATATTTAAAGAAAAAATGTATGCATAAAACTTTTTATTTGTAGGACTATTTATTTTTAGTAAATTAATATAATTATTGTTATTTTCATCATAAGTAATAGAAAAAAAATTGAATTCAAAAGTTTAAGATTTAAATACTTTTAAAAACATTATCACAAATTTTAAGAACATCATCTAATGCGTGGGATGAAAATTCACTAAAATGATTTTAAAAAATATTTACAGAAATTATTTTTCGCGTACATTTTTACAAATAATAAAATGATTAAAAATACTTTTATAAAATAAGTAAATTATAAGTAAACTAAATTTTTGTTATAAAATAAACTGCTATAATTTTGAAATATTTCCAGTATTTTGTTACATGAATAGCAGACCAAGTTTTAAAAGTGTACGAAAACATTGAAAGAAAACCTTTGTTTTTGATATAATAAAGTTCAATGAACCCTAGTCTTTTTAAACAGGTTTATTTATTTTGATGCAAAATAACAGTTTACATTAACCTAAAGTAAGTATTTTGTAAAAAATAATTTCCTGGATTTTATTCTAAAATATGATAAATACAGAGATAATTAACAAAATTAAGGAGTGTCAGGTAATTAAATATAACTTGCATGCGAAATTAGAAAATAAAACTGACAATTTTAGCATAAAGAATGAATAAAGATAATTATGTATTGTAACCGCTATTAATGAACTCTTCATTAATAATTATAATGTAATTTCGCTTTTGATTATTTTACATTTTATAAATTAAATTCTATATATTTTTGTACTTATATGATTTAAGACAACGTATAATTGAATTTTTTGTGAACTCATAAAGCTTACTTTCTCTCGCAAATGAAAAAAAATAAATAATTAGATTATAAAAATAAATGTAAATATAAGAATCACTACAAAATATTTTTACTGATCCTGGTTTTCTAAATTTAAATTATTTTATGAATTATTGAAATTTTAGTAATGTGCGGAGTAAAATTCTCAGCATTCCAATACCACTGGAGTCAAATTTTCAGAAGATAAACGTCGCAAGTCATTTATATTTTTTGTAATGGTTTACAAAAGTACATTTATTTTCTATTATTTCTTATTTTGCGGTGAAAATAACATCAACATAAGAATTATATTTTTCATTAGAAAATACACTAAAGTCACTCATAGTAATAATAGATGAATTGGTTCAACATTTTACCATTTTGATATGTTTCCAAAGAATTCAACTGTCAGTCATTCTGAATGAGAAGTTTCATTGTCATGTTGATGAAAATTTCCTTTAATATTCAAGTTTTGTAGAATATCTGGAGAACATCTAGTAGTACCTTAAAAAGCAGTTATTGTCTTCTGTTCTTCTAGACTGGTTGCTTCGATAATTTATTTATATTTAAAGAAAAATAAATTCAGGGTTTTTTCAAAGCAGATATTCTGTTCACTATGCTGGGCATGGAATCACCTTCAAGTATCTGTAAGGAAAAATGGTTAAGTAATTAGCAAAATATTTTAACTGCAATTTTCATTGTGTGAGAAAATTTTATAAGCAAATTATTACTGAAATATTTCTAACTTAAGCATAATTCAAGCATTTACTGAAACTAATGAGCATTAACTTTTATTTTAATATTAGTTTCAAAAATAAATTTAGGTATCAGTGTAAGCTTCTAAGTAACATATCCGTGAATAAATACCTCCAAAAATCCTTTTGATTTATTTTCAGATGCTTATTTTGGAATACACATATAATTAAAGTAATAAATTATTTAAATGCTTTAGAAATGCAAACGTACTTGACAATTTATAAAACAGAAATACTATTCGATATTAAACACATTTATCACTGGAAAGAAACAATCCAAATTTTCTTAGCAATCCGGAAGTAAAACAAGAAAACATTCCCCCATTACTTTCCTTATTGCACAGCTTATCTATTAACACCCTTTTGGTTGGTATAATTTATCCTGTTATATCATTTCTTTCGGTCAAGATGCTTTGGAAAGTAATAAAAGCAGTTACATTTTTTTCTACAAAGCCCCAGTATAGTTTATGATAATGGCTCGATAGTAACTTTATGAAAATAAATTTTGCAGTTTTAGATTATTCTTGATTTTTAATTTTTTATTTTCAAAAGTTTTCTCATACAATTTATGATTTTTATTTTTTATTCATAAAATGGTATAAATGAAGAAGCTTTTATAAGTTGAAAACATTTTTAATAAATTAAAGTTTCATAATTTCATGGTGCATAAGTTATGACAATTGTGTGAGAAGTTGCGTATTCTATCAAATAGAAATTCAATTATTCTTTTTTAACATTATATCTAAATATATGTACTTAAACCTCATAATTGGAATTAAAAGTCGTGAAACATGAGATTCAAAACAGATTGAAAAACATGTGTATTGCATCACTAGATTTGCTTAATTTATTGCAAATAAAGAAAAAGTAAGAAGCACTATTTATTATATTTATGAATAAATATGTGCATGTGACACTAATTCAAAAAATTCAAGGAAGTTTAAAATAACTTATAATTTTTAATTCAAATTTAAAATAAGGCCATTTAAATCCAATTTATTAATAAAAAATATTTTTAATTATAATGCATTTTCTTATTAATAAAAACAACATTTATGTTATTAATAAATATATATTTTAATCATACTTGTTTGTGTTTTAGATGCAATAATGTTGACAAATAGGGTATAAAAATCTTTCAAAAAAGAAATGTCAATTTTTATGTTGAAAAAAAATATCTGAAATCTCCCTCCTTTAGATTCATGGAAAGATATAATTTAGATAACTCAATAAGTCCTAATAAGAATATTCTAAACATTAATATTGCATTTCCAGAAATATTTTGGAATGTCATGATTTAGAATACATATATATATATACTATTAAACAGCCATTAATTGAATTCCTAATTGTTTTAGAAATACACTTTTTAATGATTTTTCTTCATAAAGTGTTTATTTCATAAAAAAATAATTTGTTTTATAAATTCATTTTTAGTATACAATAATTATTAAAATATTTTGGGCTTATACGTTTCCTATCACAGAAAATGAGAAACAATAATATACACAATAAGAAGTTATAAGATAATATAAAATTAATTCACAATAAAGAATATTATTTCATATTTTTAAAGAAATATAACTTTCAAACAGCTTTCTTAGAACTTACATAACATGAATGTTTCACCAATTTTAACTATCTGTTTAAAAATGTTTAAATATTTCACCCATATGTATCATATTTCAGAATATTAAAAAGGATTTTGGAATTCAAAAATATCATTATACTATAATTTCTTCAATCATTCTCCAAAGAATTGGTATTTCAATGGAACAAATAATAATTAAAATCATCATACTATCTCATGTTCAATTAAAATAATAATTAAAATAAATTCTTTGATGATAGTTTAAACTGGTATTCTCAAATTTATTAAATTACTTACATAAACTTTTACTAGAAGTTGTCTTAAAACATTTCTCAGTTAATAAGCGTACTCAGTTTAGAAATACCATCTACGAATCAATAGAACATTAATTCAATAAACAAACAAGCATAAAATGAACGAGACGCTTATAGTTATTTTCAGGAATCAAAAGATATTTAGCTTTTTATCATAAAGAGCAAAGCCTGACTATAAAGAGACATATTTCACTATGAAAAGTAAAGCATAGCTGAAGATTAAACACTTCCTTATAATAAGTAAAGTCTAGCTGAAGAAGAAACATATTTTAAAAGCATATATCTCACCATACGAAAGAATTTTTAATTAATGCCAACAATTAATATAAAAACACAATGTATTACTGAATGAGAATTAAAAAAAAAAAAAGAAAAAAAAAGGAAAGAGAGCTTTTATAAAGAATTTTCTTTTCTTTACTATGATTATGATTATTATTATTTTTCTTTTTAAATAAAAATATTGGGTGATTAATCTATTATTTTGCAAAAAGAAATAAATTATTCATGATTTAAATTATTCTTAAGGATAAAACTTATATGAAAGCAGTTTTCATAATTTAACTATGAATTGTTTTTAAGAGTTATCTATAATTTCACATAAATTTTAAGAACTAACGCATTTTTGCAAAAACTTAAAAGCTACACTAATAATGCATACATATGGTAAATGCTTACATAAAATATTTTCTTTTTTAGATAAATAAGTGTTAATGTCTTGATATACTGGATTATGTAATTCATTTATTGGAATTTATGAGTCACTAATGGAGGGAAATTCTATGACACTTCAAAGCAAGGCAGTAAATTAATGATGCATTCATGATTTTGTAGGTGACGGTTTAAAATCGTAACCTCTCATATAAAAGTAACTGACATGATAACTATAAAAATATTTACATGCATCTTTTCAGAGCTATGGGATTTTCTCAAAAACGTGAATATTCTAAATACGATGTGATGGTAGAAATTATTATTTATTTTATTTCATTAATATTTATTAATTTTATTATTCTTTTATCGTTTTACTTCAATTATAAAAAATAACAAATAAATACAAAAAATGACCTAAGCAAATAGGCTGCTGTTCAATAGCAAAAAGGTTATCAAACGAAAATTAAACACAGAAGTATAAAATTTTATGCAAAACATTTTTCAGCTTGGATAAAAAAAATATTATTACTAAAGTTTCTTATATTTATTTAAATTCTTTGTGTAAATTTAGTTTAAATAGTATATCGATTTGATTTGTATAATTTAGAATCCAATGGTGTTTATATTTAGAAGTTATGCTAATATTTTACAATTTATTCAAATTAAAACTCAAAATAAAATTTTTGTAACACTGTAAAAATATTTTTTTTATTTTTTATTCAAAATATTATGTAAATTTAAACTGCTCAAAAAAAAACTCTTCTAAATTGTACAAAAGATATATAATTTAAAACTTTAAAATATTTACAAGTTCATTGGACATAAAAAAAAGTTGCGCTTAAAATCATTTTATCAACTTCTAATAAAAAATGAAAGATTCACACATCCTGTTTTTAATCCATTATTAAATAACTGAGATTTCAGGCCACAATATACATAGTACTTTTTCTTATTACATTTATGACTTTTATATATTTATCAAATAATTACCAACATTTAATTTGATTATCCACACACACACACACACACACACACACACACACACACACACACACAAACACACACACACACAAACATACACACACACAATAATTTTGCATCTTCATACTAATTTTACTGGACATTGCAGCAAATCAAACAAAATTGTTTAGTAAGAAAAAACAATTTGAAATATCCAAGATATAAATTATTAGATTTATATCTTGTAATCAATAAAATGTATGTTAATATTTCTAAAAAAATTTACTCATTCATTTTATTGATTTATTAAAAAAATAAAAGTAAATAATTTATTTATATATTTATTTGAATATTTAACTATTATTATATAAACATTACTTTATTATTGGTCTCAAGTGTGTGTAACTTCCGTGTCTTGTATTACTAATTCAAAACTTTCCTTTTTTTTTGTATTGCAATATTCAAAGAACTGTTTTATTTTTTAACCATTGCCAATCTAATTTTGCCTGATTCTTTATCATGTTGTATTGAAAATGTATTTTTTTTTTTCAGATATTGCTATGCAAATTCTGTTTCATTTGTAACATTGATCTTTATAGCTTGTATTTTATTCACACACAATATTTATTGAGCCTTTGTAAAGTAACATCTATTTTATTTACTTTTCCGCAAATATCGTGTGCGATTGCTGCTTTATGGTTAATTTAAATGTATTGTTTAGTATTTTTTCACCATAGTTACAGTTATTTGTTTGATTTTTATATCAACATAATTTTTCTTCTATTATTTTAATCTATTAGTTAGGAGAAAAAGAAATCCCTTTTTTTAACGTGAAGTTTAAGAATTTATTTTCATAAGTTTGTGGAAATGATTTCAAAATGTTTTGTGACTAACATTTAGCTTCTGGAATGCTAACTTCGTGCACATAGGACACTTTTGTGATTTTATCTTTACTTTTTATGATGGGCCTCCTTGTGCAAAGTATATCTGTAACATCAAATATATCTGAATAGAATCAATGAAATCAAAATTGATTACAGTATTTAGATCATAAACACCATTCCTAGTTTTCAAGTTCCAGACTTGCATTTTTGTTTTATCAAAGAAAAACTGTGAATTTACTATATTTTCTCTTTGTTGACTTCCATTCCAAGCACCCTGTATAATTGAATTTACCAATAAAAATCGACTATTACGTATTAAAACCACCACAGCTTTTTAAGCTGATTGAATTAAAAAAATTTCCTTATAATCAGAAAATTTCTTTTTATAGTTATATGTGAACTTTTCGTACTTATTAAGAGAAATTTTCTAGCTATAGATTGAGTGCTACTTCTACTTAAGCGTTGGCGCAAAATTAGCTACGGTAGTGCCAATGCATAAGTATCTAAAAATCTTATAACTGAATTTACCAAATAAATTTTTATATTCATTATCGCATTAAAAATGTATTTTATTGCGATAATGAAGAGGATAGCGAACACTAAACCATCGACTGAAAAAATAATGGATTTCTTTTTATCCAAACTAATATAATCCCATATTTTGGTTTTCTTTCTTTTAATCTATTTGCATCACTTTAAATTTGAAATATACAAAATTTCCTTATAATGTTAAATTTTTAATCTTTTGGCTTTTTTACTTTCTTTGAATCTTAACGTGGAAGAACGTAAATCAAGTTAGTTACATGATTTGTGTTAGTAACCAGAATAAAATAAAATGAGAAGTTAATTAATAATGTAATTAAAGTAAATTACGCGTATATATCATTACTGAAAAGGAGTTTCATATAAATTTGAATCTCATGGTTTTGAAAAAAAATATGGCCAAACTCGATATTCCTGCCAATAGAATACCTCATAAGAAATTAAGGTAATCGTTTTGATAAATCATTGCAGCTTATAAAAAGAATAGTTTAGTTTTGACAGTACTTTTCTACATTTACAGCTCAAAATTATAAACATTTGTGACCCACCTATTATTGAACTGAATTCAATTGGTTTGGTTGCTAGTACGATTTTATTTTTTTTAGGTTTTTCCCCAAATTAGTATTTTTTTTTTTTTTTTTTTGCTTTTAAATTAAATCATTTTGTGTTAAGTTACTTTAGAAGTAAACCACCACAAATTTTAATCATATGCTGCGAAGCTCTTATTTCAGCATTATTTAAAAAATAAAATATTTTTATATATTTTATTTCTCTTTAACTATGGTCTGAGTGACAAAATGAAAATATTTTAATTAATTTGGTGATATTTGCGAAATTTTCCTAGTCTACCTGATTTCACATAAAAATTCAAATTTTACATATAACATTCATATTTTCCAATATAACATGATTATCATTCGAAAAACTTCAATTTGAGATAAATGGGTTGTCAGGTGTCATGTAAGTAAAATCTGTACATTTAATAATAAAAAAAATTGATAGCTACCCGATATAAAAAAACGTGTAATTGTCGAAATTAATGACAGCTAATTTGGTATGCAATAATGAAATACTTTTATTTTTGGAATATAATTTTGAGGAAAGCATTTCACAATGCTTGTCACGTTTGCAACAATTGCAATTTTCACACTTAAAATAATTCGAAAAGTTTACTATATACATCAGTCTGAAATGCATTTAAAGAAAAAGATTACAGAAATAAATGATTATTATATCAAACCAGTTAGAAATTTCTACAAAAAATAAATAACTATTTTTTTCAATAGGGTTAGTAAGAGCTCCGCAAATTATAGAAAGCCATTTCATCGATTTTTCTAGTTCCTACCAAAAAATTCTAAAACTGTCATTACCTACTTATTTTCGGTAAAGGAGGATGCATTTTACTGGTATAAATGTCCCTCCTTTATTGGTTCAAGAAGTTCGGCTACGTGGTTTTCAATATAATCCCAATATTCTTCATGATTGAAGTTCGATACATTCTTTTCATACTCTCCTCCATCATCCTTTTCCCGAATTCCACCTTATTACTTTACGATTTATTTTCCTGAAATAAATGTATCACTTTCCAGAGTACTTTTCTTTTGACAAATTGTGATGGAAAGATTTCGGTATCCACCTGATCTTTCTAGTGAGGGAAGTCAGCTATTGTATCTCCTATAATGGAAGTTTTAAATTTCTTTCAGATTCTGACCTATTTTAGAAGGAAAAAAGAAGTTTTTTTTTTCCCCTAGAGCTGAAGGAAAGTAAAAAAGCAATTGATAAAAGTTAAGCTTTGCTATTTAAGGGAACTATAAAAAGTAAACTAATAAAGGACTTAAAAACTAATAAAATATAGACTAATAAAATGCTCTTAAAATATAAAAATATTCTTTAAAATTATCTGATTTTACTTTGTAATATCAATTTTGTAATACACGCATAAAGAGAATAGTTGAACAATATTAATTTCTTAACTTCTATTATTTTTATAAATATATTTTTTGCTTTAATGTTTCCATAGATATATCTATTAAATGTGATATGCTTCATGCATCACACAATATATACACTTATTACCAAAAACTAAGGAAAACTCACAAAATTATGATAATGCAAAAATTTTGTGCGTGGATTTCAATGAAAATTATACGCATTATATAACATATATGAAGGTACAAAATAGCATAAAGTGAAATCATCAAATAATTATGGTGTTATAAAAACTAGCATATGTATACAATGAACAAATGGGGTTGTAAGTTTTGTATGGGAAAAGTATCTTTAATATTGGGTATGATCTCTTTGAGAAGTAATACAGCACATGCTGCGAAGTGTGATACTCTCAATTATGAGATCTACTAATTGTGCAGGAAGTGTGAGTCATTGTTCTTCCGAAGTAATTGAAAGCGTAACTAGAGGTCTAGAAGAGGGATTGAGAGCAACTACTTGTCATCCTAGAGTTACTTAAGTATGGTTGATTTGATTGAGGTCCGATGATTAAGCTGGTCACATTTGCTCAGTTGTTTCCTGATCTAAATAATCTTGGTCAGTGTGAGACGTGTTTGGTCTCAAATTATCATTTTGTTGCACGAAAGCATCACATATTGTCAGTACATGAGGGTCACATAAGTGTCCAAGATGTCACTTCTACTGATTGAAAGAGCTTTACTCAACTACTTCCATCATAATATTTAATACTTAATTCTTTCGAGGGCTTGATATATTTGTCTTCGTTTGTAGCTGTGACAGGAATTGATTTGGAACAAATGTTTTAGATGGCAAGAGCAAGGATTCAAATTGATATCTGTGATGAATATAAATTCTGTTTGAGAATTAATCTACTATGGTATTATTAAGTATGGTGGCACATTGATCAATGGTTAAATCCACTTTATTTTTGAAGGAAGACATTACAGTGATATAGACTGAAGAGCCATCACATATAGATAATCAATAGATAGAATACAGTAAATGGTCTGATAATGAATTCATGAAATCCTGAATGATATATGGCACCACTCAAAGTAGGAATTATATTTTAAAATTCCTACAAGTTATAATGCTTGGTCATAAATGGTTAGAGTTTCTATACATTTCTTGAAAAAGGATGAAATGAAGTCCTTGCCGTTTTGCTCATTAGATTTATTGCTAACTGATTGCATAATATATAATCATATAGGAACGATGACTTAAGCACCTTAAAATTGTGCAAGAAATCGGACACTTGTTGCAATGAGAAAGAACTTAATTGACTAAGGGCAGTACGTCAAATTGATAAGTTATCCTGACCATTCGTATGGCTTCCTAATTACATTCTAGTGGTAGCATAGCAGTTTACTAGAGTGCCCGTGTTTATATGATTTTCTCTCTTATAAAAAATATCTCTTTAAAAAAATCTGATGTTTTATTATTTTTTAAAAAGAGTGTATTTTCCAAATCATTATAAAACAGAATTTCATGCTATAGACTAAAATTGTACTTCTTTGAAAAAAGTCACCCAGTACAGCCTGTAATCACTGTAAAATATGAAAAATATATTCAAAAAATTAATTCTGTAAATATGTGCTATTGAGAAAAAAAGAAGCTTACTTTAATTTGCCCTGAAACTCTTCAGAAAAATACATGAAATTAAGCAGCTCAATTTTATTTCATTTTGCTTTTTAAAGAATAAAATATAAAACAGCTGAAACTGCATGGAGCAAAGTACAAAAATAATCAATTTTAAAGGAAAACAAGAAAGTACAAAAATTGTATTTTTTTTATAAGTAACTGAAGTATTCGGTTATTATAATTACGTGCCAAATATATTTTTGGACGAAATGATTTTTCTTATACTTTAATGTAATTGTTAACATAATTTTTGAAAATTTCACAATTTTAAATGTTATTCCTAATTTATAAATTTTGATGCAGTAATGTAAGTAAAAATTCGTTTAAATCCTTATTTTCCAATTTAATTAATTTGGGATCATCGTGGAAAAATTACATGATATATTTAAATACAAAATCTTTGTTAAATGGAAAACAGTTTATTTTATTTATTGATATTAATTTTTTGTTATTGATTACTTTAACGTTCATTAAAAAATTCATCTTTATCTAACTATATTTCGATATTAGAAAAAAAAATGTTTCGTTTGCTATTTTTCAAAACACTTATATCGACTAAGAATAATATGTTTACGTAGTATTATTCTTATAATTATCTCATAAGAATAATTATGTTACTAAATAATTAATAATGTTTGTAGTCCGTAATATATTATAACAAATGTTGAATATATATTTGAGATACTATCTACTTTACACCAATTACATGCATTAATATCTGCTATAAGAGTTGAATGATTTTGTTCTATGTCTTACTTACCATTGTCTATTTAATCATCAAATCCGTTGCTGAAAGAACTAAACTTCAAAATTTTTTACCCAAGCTGCATGACTCTGAATTTATGTAAGTACTTAAAAAATAATAAATAACTAATTTTATTTTTTAATTGCAGTAAACCACTTTTGTATATCTTAATGTACTCAATGCAAAAATTAAGAATAATTTCTTAAGCTTTTCCTACTTAATTAGAGTTTATTAAATAATTGTAGCAATAATACTCAGTAAACCTCAAATGTTTTACAAAAAGTTGAAATATACTCATGATATATTTAACAGTCTTGATAGTTGGCAGAGAAAAATTCAATTTTGTTCAAAGGTATACAGGATATTTTTAAATAAATAAATAATCAAAGCAATGAAAGATACTTAAACATTTATGACAATTCTTGTAAAATTTAAACTTTAAATTTGTAACTTTTAAATAACTGATTTTCTCTTTTTCAATAACAAAATATTTATTAATACTGTTTGAACCAGAAATAAGTTTAAAAATCTAAATTTAGAAATATACGAATCTTGTGATTATTAAGATAAAAACATTTTTATAATGTTGTATAAAATCTATCCATATTATTTTAAATATAATTGATATGGTAAAAATTAAAATTAGAATAATATATTCCAAAGTTTTGTAATATTTTAATAATAGTGACTTAATTTAAAAATCGGTTTGTAATAAATTTAAGATTTTACGTATTTAATAGATAGAATGGCTCAAATTTATAAAATAGGATACTCATGAATACCTAGCAGCAACATATGCATATTAATTTTATCAAAAGTCCTTTTTGTTACAAAGAAAATATTTGATTTCTAATGTCATAAATTAGTATAAAAGACAATTCTTCTAAAAGTTATATTATTTTCCTCATTTTTCAAGCAAAAGATTTTCATTTATTAATGATTTTTTTAAACTTAATGATAAATAAATTCCCTCTCATTCATAGAAAACAATATTAAGAAACTATGTCGCTTTTAGAGCATTATGATCAACAAACTAATAAGTCCACCACTGTTTTAGGTGATATCAATAGTCTTGATTCTCTAACTTAATTATTAACTATACAATAAAGGATAATTTATAGAAAATAAATAGGAAATGACTGAATATTGATACTATAAAAATAACATACAATTTGAAAAATTTCGATAAATTGAAATTAGTTATTCTGTTAATAATTCTTTAAGGATATCAAATGTGTATACTTCAAGAGGTTTGAATTTTTACAAATATATTTTATTTAATTTTTTTGAATTATTAATTATTAATAGCAAAACAAATCACTGTGGTATACACTAAATTTCAAGAGATCGTTTTAATTACGTAGTTTACAAAAATGAATACGATTGAGAGCGATGTTAATTAATCATAACTGAAATTAGGAAATATTTTTCATTAACTGAATTGTTTATAATTTTAGGGAACATTCAGGAAATATCATGTTTAGGAAATAATAATTATGTATTCTTATAAGTGTTTTATTCTTAATATACATAGAAGATTTTTTAGATGTTTACTTTTTCTTCACGTATTTTATGTTTAAAAAAAATTATGTTTTTCATATTTTAAATATATATTTTAAAGAACAATAAGAAAAATTAATATTATAGAACAATAAGAAATAAATATAGCTTAAAAGCAAATATGAAGCATAGATGATGAATAAAATGCGTTACTGAAATAATTGATAAATAATAAGGAAAATGTTAAAAATAAATTTAAAAGAACAATTCAGGAAACATGGAATAAATATTAAAATATTTACATTAAATATTTAATTTAAGGAAAATAACATTAATTTGTCCTTGAAAAAGAAAATGAATAACTATTAATAAAATTATTTTTATGCTTATAACAATAAAATTTAAACACACACACATACTTTATAAGACTAAATTTCTAAGAAAATGTTCTCTCGTTTTTTTTTTTTTTTTTTTTTTTTTTTAAGATTTGACTGAATATTTCCCACATTTTTCATATAAATGTTGTTTTAATATTTAAAGAGTCTTGTTCTAAAAACAATTGCAAAATAAGGAAATCCCTAGAAAGTGATATAGTAGTCTACAAATAAAAGGATCATTTTTCAACTTGCAGTTGAAATTGATGTATGACAGATTTCCCCAAAAGTCGATACATATGGTAAAATGCATTTGAAAGTGTCCTTTGAGTTGTTTTTGAATTATATATATATACCCCTCAATCATTTCCAAAATATATACTTTAAATTTTAGAAATGTCATTAGTTATTGTTGTGGAAATAAATCGATTTTCTATCCTTATATGTGAAAAAGAATCCTATGATTGAAAAGTTATTCTTCAATGAAACATTAATCATATTTTTATTCTATGTTGATAAGTGGGTAAAATAGTGTATGATAAAAGGATATAATATTTCATTATGGATTAGTTTTTTCATAATGAAAATTGCAGCTAATTCATTCCATTTTCATTGGTAAATAAAGATACTTAAATTATAGTAGTAGTAATAACTCTATTATTAGAATTTGCTTATCTTTATTTACATCAAACTTGTTTTGTTGTATTTTTCTTACAAATTTTCAACAAATATCAATAACAAATGTTGGTATAGTAAATTTATAATAAAAATCTCAATATGTTTTGTAAATTATAGCGAAATTCTCATATATTTTTTCTCAATAAAGTATTCCTTAACCTTATATTATATAAATTAATTTCGAAACATTTTGCAAATCAATAAGATATCATTAAGAAACCTCAAGATTTCAATTATTGTCTGAGGAATCAATAACTTATTTTGTGATAGAAAGAATTATTTTCTGCTTAAACTGATTCTCGACTGCCATTTATTTTTATTTTGGACCAATCTAATTTTCTATCGAACAAAATTTTTTTTAATTAATAAATAAAATCTTTATGAAATGAAACATGTTAGTCAAAATAATGTTGGACTTTTGGATACGAATATTATTCGAAAAAAGATAAATTCAGAGTAAAGCGGATCTTCCTTTCAATCACACAATGGAAAAATACTTAAAAGAGAAATAAATTTTAAATCTTGAATCTAGGGTGTGCAATTATTAAGAGTTGTTACCTTTCTGTGAATTTAATGCAAAGTAACTATAATCATTCAAAATTATTTGAAGACTATCTATACATTATCACTGCTAGATTATTTTCAAATGTAGTAATAGATTATTTTCAATGTAGCGTCTTTGTTAAATTATTCATTTAAATGAATTTTGATTATAGATTCAGAAAGAGAATTAACAAAAAATCATTATTTTCTCCTCACTTAATGGAAAATCATTGAACTAAAATTTTTCTGAAAATAGTAAGTTCCTATTTTTTGTTCAAATAGAAAACTTTCCTTATGTTGATTACCATCAGTCGGTATCAGTCAAGATGACACACTAAAACTTGAATTTTGCTTCATTGACTCATTGGTTGTGGGATTTTTACTTCAAAATAAATCTAACTATTATTTGATAACAACAGTTAAATTATTTATTTAAACTCATCCTTTAAATCTATTCTCAAGATCTTAAACTTTATTGTTGTTTCTTTTAAAGTAATTTGTTAAAGAATTGCAAACTTTTAAATGATATGCAATATACAGTGTATCAGGAAATAAATTAAATTTTGTTATAAAAAATTTAAGCATTAATAGATTTGTATAAGAAAAATTTACGAATAAAAAAAAATATTAATTTTATTAAAGAATATCTCAAATTTACATAATAATACACTTCTATAATAGGTGAAATAATTTATGTTTACAAAAAACTGAATTCTGAAAATCATTTACTTTTTAGTTACATTCTAATTTATTCCATTATTTATTATTCATAATAAAATAAATGTGTAGAAAGGAGTCCGCGTCTCTAGGAAAGACGTCATCTTTTCAACCGAAATGTTTTATTTAAATTCATTCGAAAATGTAGCGTCTTTGTTAAAGGCAATGCAAGCACGTTAAATAAGTTGTGTTAACCGCTAAGCTGCTAACTTGACATAAAAGCTGAATACATTTTTACTCTGAAGAGTTCACTTGAAAAATATTTCTCCAAACTGGCAGCCAAATCCCACCTCGGGTTTGTATGCTTGTATTAGCTTGGAAACCACTTTAAAATATAGGTTCAGATCTAATTGAACCCAGTGCAAAAAATTAATTAGAGCAAGAACTCATTAACATGAAAAATATTTCACCTTGAATTTCATAATAACCTCATCTTAATTATTAAAGCTTAGAATACATATTAAAAACAAGATATGCTTATAATCAATTCAAACTTGCTCTACATTATTGAAAATCAAGCAAAGCTGTGATATGTTAAATAAAATTAAGAAAAGAGACAATGTAACGTACAGTTTAAATATTTAAACGTAGAAACAAAATTAAAACTGAAGTAAAACGTCTGAACTGTTATAATTTTAAAAAATATTTTCATAACACTAAACATTGATTATTTTCATGAAAATTATTATAAGTCAATTTTATTTAAAATTAATTAAAATAAAACTGGAATAATGAATACTTTGTAAATTTATGTAATATGTACTGCAAAGAAAAAGAATGTTAGGAAATTTTAGCACCTTAACTATATATATATATATATCGCATATTAGAAGATAAACGAATAAGTTCATAGAAAAATACTTTTTTGTTTATTTTTATCTCATTTCGCGCTTAACGTTTCTTTTAAAATTCAAAATTCTTCTTTCAAAGTATTTTATTAACTTGTAATTTCCTATTTTATATCATTATCCAAATTGTTTTTTAAGTTAATGTGAATTCGAATAAATCTCAACACAACTTTTTACAGAATTTGTCAATCAAGCAATACACATGACTGTCATTATTTCCCATTTTCCAAATTGAATGAATTACATAATTTGAATAAATAATCCACTTGTTCTTACAGACCATATTTGTAATTGCGATTAGAAAAGATTTAACGAATTGAAGCCAACTCGATTTCCTAAAAATGATTGGTAATTTATTTGGAAAGTTTCAAAGAAAGCAATTTCCTAAGAAATTATAATTGCAAATTAGACCACTTTGGATTGGAACTATAAGTGATACCAAAATCACTTTCAGCTTTTAAGCCCAGTATAATAGCTTATCTCCATTTAATGCTTCATATTCCATTAAATCTGATACTTGAATGCATTGTCAAAGCTTCTTATCTTCTATTATCAGCCTTTCTCATACTCTAGCGCTTTGTGTGACGTAAATCAAGTGGAGAAAGGAATTAATCTTATCAATATGGATTAATATGTGTATGGAGATAATTTTCTTGGGATATTTATTTGTATCTGAACACTAATGGGAATTTTATTTAAAATGTGGGAGATCAGGTTTATAGATAAATGTTTTCAACCTCCTAAACATATTACTTTTTAGATTGCACAGTTACGTACTTTAGTTTATAGTCTGACATGATTTGTGAATGGTTTAAACCAAATAAATATATTTATTTTAAGTGAAATGTTTTAAATTAATTTTTTTATTGGATAAATCCATTTTATTTGAACTATTTATTTTTAATTTTTTAATTTAATTTTATTAAATATACAGAAATGATTCTTTTTAATCTAATTGTAATAATTCTTTGATAGCGTATCTGACAAGAGAAATTTTCAGATTATTAACATTGTTAAAAAAATAAAAAAATAGTTTCTTATCCTGAATTGCTTATTAACCTTATTATTTCTTAATATGAAATAAAATATATCTTATGTTTTAATGGTCTCAGGTAAGAAAACTACTTTCAAATTTAATTTGAATCATTTCATTACTTGCTGTTTCCATTTGAGACAATTTTAATCAAATATATATTATTACTTGAAAATTTCCAAGATTCTGTGGGAAAGATTTTTTCACTATCTCAAAGGACCACTGAGTAATTTGTAAAAAATATTCCATTTTTCGAAAGTAGTGGATGTAACTCTTTATTTATATATCGCCATTTCAACTTATCTTTCGGAAATTCTTCATCTTCCTGAAGTTAACGGAATCTTTGCAAATATAATTTTTTTTTTGAAATTCTAGTTTTCTTTTTATTGTGTATGTATAGTATACATGTGGTGGAATCGTCTTTAGAAATTGAGTTGTGAATTTTTTAAAACCAATCTCCAGTAGTGTTGAAGGGAAATTTATATCATTACAAAATTTTATTTTCTTCAAACAATTCTTGAAAATGATTTTATTCTTTTATATTGTATGCGTTTATGAATATTATATTTTCTTTTCAAACCCTTTTTTAAAAGAATTTTTTATAAAACTTTAAGCATTTCACTGTGGTAAACAAAATATAAGTATTTACGATTCTTAAATTAAACACTGTTAGAATATAATAACTTCAAACTTAGGATATTATTAAGTTCTATTCTTCTTTTAGATTCAAATTTCTTCATATATAAATATTACATATATCAATGAAAGTAAAATTAGTGTGCATAATTTCAATGTATATCATGTAAGTGAACGTTTTTTTAAATTTGGAAAATATATTGAATGGTAACACTTGTAACATATAAAATATCTGATATTTCCAAAACCGTTTTCATTTAATATGCATTAGCATAGGTGATGTGACAGACATTATGTATTTAGAAAATCTCTTAGAATGTTTCATAGATTTCAATACACTAATGCGTATCATTTATCAATAGATTCGGTGTACATATTATATTATTCATATATACTCGTTGATCTTCAGAAAATTTAATCTTTTTAACAAAATAATTAATGAAATTTTAATAAAAACATTTTGTCAGAAAAATAAAAACCATTTGCATCCGATATTTCATTTTAAAAATGTATCAATGTTCAAGTTCCATTGTCATACGCATAAATTGGATAGAAAAAGTCTTCTTAGGATACCAAGGACTGTTCTCTTTAAGCATTGTTGATGTTCACTCACACACGGAAGCACACACAGAGACAAGAATTCTATTACTTTAAAGTAAAACACATTTCTTAAACTGTAACTATAAAAACAGTCAATAAGAAACTAAAAGTTACTGTAATCAGTAATTACATTTTAAATTAGATATATACATATTTGCAGCAAATTCATTACTAATGCAAACATATAATTAATTTCGTTTGGAATATAATAAACATGAAAAACTAAGTTCATTTATTGTGTGACTACTACTGAACTTCTCTGTAATAAAATGTTTTTATTGTCTATAAACACGTTTTTTTTAGATTTAGAATTCTCTTCGAATAAAGTTGAGCTAACTGAAAATAAGTACAAAAAGTGTTTTGAATTTCGTTTAGCTTAATATATATAATGTCATTTAATGTATAATTATATAAACAGGAGTATGTAAAATATCCTATAAACTTTTGAAAATAGGAAAATTCAATGTTTAACACTTTATGAAGAAAAAATATGTTTGTATCAAATAGGCTTAATATCCAATGAATTTTATCACATATCAACATAAGTGGAGAATAAATTTGACAAAGAGGTTAAAAAGAATGAAGAAGCGACAGGCTCTTCGCTTCATTGGACCACATTTTATATTGCATCGGACTTCCTAAAGGGGGCTTTTTATTATAATAGAATTTTTAGAGGTGAACATCCTAATAGAGCTGATCCTACATGCGTCAGATCTTTCTAGGTTAAGCAACAACAAATTTAATATGCACGTAGAAAATAAATTTAAAGTTCAAAACACTTGTGACAGTTTTCCCTATTCGTTAGAATTTGTTCTATAAGAACAAAAATGTATATTGTATTTTGTAAGTTATGTATTTTAGCAACTTCTATGTGTTTTTTTTTTAAATCAACCAGCTCATTTACCTGGGTATCTAGGTAAGGATGCATCCAGCTAGTTTAAATTTAATAATTGTTGAACTGTGAAATGTATTTCTAGTATTAAATATTATATATGCTACAAATTGCATATTATCGATGCAATTGGTAAGCTATCACTCGAAAAAGGAATATTTAATATTAAAAGACATTGATTGCCGGAATAGTTTAATATTTTTCCATCTGTTAAAATGAATTTATATGTGAGAAATACTAAATTTTCACAATATAATGAGTAACTAACACTTTGATATGAAATATTAGAGGTCAGAAAAATAGTTTGTATATTTGTTAGAGTGCATACAACTTTACGATAAGATAATTAAATAAAGCCATGTGAAATTCGATGTGCCAAATTTTCTTCTTCTAACTTTTTTAAATCATAAAAAGTAACAAGATTCATTGCTTCGTATACTATAAATCACAGTATTTACATTTTTAGTCTATAATAAGGTATATAAGTGTTATACTGAAATTTAAAGGAAACATTCATGTTGGGAAATATATACAAGGGTGATTTACAAAATTTTGATACAATGAATACGATTTTTTGTTATGAATATATTAATAGATTACGTATAGTAAATTGTATTTTTAAATACATTTTTAAGTTTTAATTCTATTGTTTAAGTTTGAATAAAATATTATTTGTAATATCATTATAATAATAATAATAATAAAGAGTAACTTAAAATTGTCTGATTATATTTTCTTATTATAACATTATATTAAGTACACTATAGAGTTTTTATAAAATAAAAATATTTTACGAAAGAATGAAATTCTGGAAATTATGTAAATTGTAGAGAGGTCAATAAGTGAAATTTATTTTCAACCGCATTTTTTTTCCTTTCATTTTTTGAGTTAAAACTCATGAAAAGTTGAGTAGTTAAAGATATTAATAATTTTAACTGAGAAAAGTATGTTTAAAAAATATTCAAACTTAAAGGAAAATTTTAAATCAAAGTAATATAAATTCCTCCTGCATACACTTCAACTTCACTGTTATCACTTTTATTAAAACTTTATTTAAAAAAAATAAATAAATGGTTGAGAGCCATTAATTTAGAAATTCAACTGCAACTTTTTGTTCAATGAATACACATAGTAAGGAAATCGTGTTCCGAATTTTATCTTTGTTAATGTTTGTACTGAAGCAATTTATTAGTTTTTAACCTACAACTTTTGAAAACCTGATACTAAACAAACTGATTTTAGAATCTTAATTTGAGATTCAGTAAGTTACTTTATGTACTTCTTTTTACCTATCTTGTTAGATAACTTTGAATCAGCTTAAAACTTGAACTACAAGTGATTTCTGAAGAAGAATTAGCTTAAAATAAATTGATGAAGAAATAATTTTGGAAAAAGTTTGAGAAAACAACTTTGAATTTCAATGCAGTTTTTAATTTCTTTTAATTTAATGTTTGATTTTGAAAATATTTTTAATAACGACAGTGAACTAAAATGTCGCTTAACCATGTTAAAATATTTATTACTTTAAAAAAATATTTTTTAAATAAAAGAAAGTAAACATTTTTACTTCTGTAATATTATTAAATAACATATATATATATATATATATATATATTTGGTTCATTAGTTCCTTGTTACTTTTGTTAGTTGCATGATAGCTCAATATTAGCATAGTATTTAATCCACTAAAGTTTGTAGTTATCAACTAAAATTGAAGAAATAATTTCTTAATATTATTAACTTGATATCAATACATGATGTTGTCAACATGAATCTCATAAGAATAATAATGTGAGACTTTTTTTTAAAAAATGATGATTCCTCATTTATCTTTAAATAGATTAAATTTGTGTTATGTTAATTACGAATTTTCTCAGACTTGAAACTTTTTAACATGTGTTTATTAGCAAATCAATATACATAAATATGCTCCTGTTGTTGTAAACGAATAAAATAGATAACAATAGTAATGCATGGATATTAAATGGAAAACAATAATATATTGGAAAGTAAATTAATAATTTTGTTAAATTGTATTTTTTAAGCTGTATCATTTAGGCAATCCCAAGTTAGGATACTAATCATTCAAGATAATATTTCTTATTTCATTTTGACTTATATGAATAGGGTTGGTACATGTGCTACATCCCATTAACCAGAGAAAAATACCAAATAGCAGGATGTTTTGCCAAAAAGTAGAAAAAACTTTAATACTATGGTTACCAGCATACTGTTATTTATTTTTAATTTTTCATAATTAACTTTTTTGAGTTGTCAAAATAATGAATACAATGTACCTTAATGTTTAGTAATTTTTAAAACAAATTATACAAAGAAAATGTTTTAGTAACAAAATTATTATTATCAATTTTGAAGTTAATTTTTGATTTCAATTTTGATTTACTATGTTATGCTGAACAATTGAACTATACAAACTATCTGGTACCAGTTTGGTAGAATTTTATGAAGTTTAATGGTTGGCGGGATTTTACACTTGCATAATGCTGTTATTTAATTGATACATGAACTCAGACAATTTTGCATTTCACTAGTACCTGATATTATTTTTTAACAGCAGAATTTTCTACCTTTTTCAAATCAGATCACATACACATAATAATCAAAAACAAATCAGTGATGTTCTATATCAAAAGACTTTAATTGGCATTTATATGAAAAGTAAATTATATATGCGAAAGATTTGACCCATTATTAAAGTGTCAAAGAATGATGTCACGATTTAACATCCCACCCAAATTATGAACTGAAATATTCCCTTTGAGCAAGAAATCTCCTAACCTTTCAAGACAGCTCTCATTTCAATGACTTATCAAATGGAAGCTAAGACTGAGTGACGTGAAAAAGGAAACTGTGCAGTTCAATGAGCTTTTGTAACCGCAAGGGCGAAAAGATTCACAAGTATCTCTTGAAAGTAGATGCACGTGGTTTAAGCTATATATGATGCTAAGTGACCTTTCCTTCAAAACATGAGATAAGTGCTTGAAACATCCCAAACAAAGTCTTATACTTTATTTTAATAAACATTTTGAAGTAGAAAATACAGACTTATGAAGCTGTTTTAGAAGATATCATAAAGTGCTTCTGTTCTTTACTTTCATAAAATAAACTATTTTATTCAAGAATCTATTTATATAAAATTACTTTATTGAAGAAACAAAATAGTAACTGTTAAATTCTATATTTCAAAATCATGCATTCGTAATATGATTGAATTCAATTTATTATTCTTTCTTATCTCAGAACAATATATTCAATTTAAAATGTCTTATTCATTTAATAAATTTCATTAAGAACGTTTTATTATATGTATCTGATAAATCATCTTACAATATAGCAGTATTTATTTAATACAAATTAATTTCCATGTGTAGTATATTTGCAAAGACATTTAATTCTTCATTTAAAGTGGTTATTTCCTAATATATTCTTCCTAAGCAAATAATTGAATTACTAATATTTTTATTATATTTTTGCTTTACTTATTCTGCTCAAGGTATATATTTTTTTTAATTTTAAGATAGAGACAAATATCTGAATATCCTAATTACTTTCTCCATGTTAGGATATTCAGACATTTGTCACAATATTAGTTTTTAAAATCTTTTGCTTTTGCATTCGATACTTTGTGATTGATGAACTAATATCTAAGAATGTTACTTTTATTAATAACAGTTATTAATGGTATTAGTCTTAAATAAATATTAAACATTATTTCAATTTTTATTGGTTATAATCTTTAAATATGATTAATGTATTTGATGCATAGCAATTTTCTATATGAGTTTTGAATTTTTCTTTCCCATGATCAAATTAAAATTTATTATATAAAGTGTGAATTTTTAATGCTTAATTATACAGGTATTTCGACACTAAAGCACCTTTGCCACAATTTATTTAACATTTTGTAACAGCTCCAAACTCAGAGAAGTTCAATCCTGGTATTAGCTGTGCCTGACAGAGAATATAGCTCCTTGTCTAGTCTAATGAGTTCATTTCTCAATCGTTGAGATGACAAATATCACTTGCTAACAGTATATTACATTTTCTCACCATAAATATCTCATAAACTGTTTTCCTGCTTATATGTATAACTTCAAAGCAAATTGTGGACATGTACTTAAAATTTCCGAAAGTAATATTAGTAGATTTTGTCCTTAAAGCCCGTTATACATGATAGGATTTAGAGTTTGGTTTTGTTAAGGGGGTAGGAAGTAATTAAGCACACACACAATACACCTTGTAATTTCGAATTATGTTTACCAGAGTTGAGGAAGTTCATCTGGAAAGGGAACTTACTTTTAAAGGTTTCCTTTTTTAACATTTATTGCTTTAGGCTTAAAATGTATGCATTTCAAGTTTAAAATAAAAATCACCAAAAATTTCAAAAGTGAAAACGTTATTCAGTCAATTTTACGACTTGACTTTCTATTCAGTATTTGTTGCTGAATGTCTGTTGAGAAATGTCTGTTTTTAATATCTACTTTCAAATTTTTAATTTATGTATTTAATTCTTATACATCAGAAATATTTTTTTTAAAAAGATATTATCGTGAATTTTAACATGAGTAAATTAAGCAAAGAAATATTGCAGCCTGTTGCTCTAGATTGTGCAATGAAAATATTGGCTTGTATAGCTAAAATCCTTTCACTGCTTAATTTGATTTAAAAAAAATGCACTCACAAAAGATAAGAAGTTCTTTAATTATAATCAAATGAATGTAGAATTATACAGAAAAATTAATTAGAAAAAGTGCAATGCAATTCATTAACTAAATTATAATGTTTTAATCTAGCGGAAATCAATTAGTTTTGAGCATTCGTTATATTTCCAGTGATAGTTTATTGTATGAATATATAATAGACATCCCAAATTCTTTTTCACTTCATTCATTGCAGAAAATTTTCAACAATTTTTCTTAAAACACTAATGTAATTTTTATATACGTTTTCTTTTTATTCGATCTGTATAGTTAATACTCATAACATGAAATAAATAAGACTCATCTCTGTATTCTTTTGTGAATTCGTATATTATTTTTTATTGTATATTTTAAGAAATAAAGTGAAATCTAGGAAGTTTTACTAAATATTATTTTTCTCAATATGTCGCCAAGTACACTTTACAAATCTATCAGAAAATGCACACGACAGCAGAAAGCTATTGTTTATTTCCTGTAATTAGCACCATGTTAGAAGAAAAATCAGAGCTTATTAGCATTTTCGTCAACTAGTCCGTCATTTTTCCCTACTTAGGGTACATTTTGCAACGTGTAATGCGAAAAAATACATACGAAGAAATGTATCATCTATGGCATATTTAACGTATGCGATAAAGTAAAGAGCTAGAGGAGTCAAAGTTGCAAATTAAATTACTTGTGAAAGCAGTTAACTCGAAATTTATTCTTTTTGGGAGTTAATCACCTGGGATGGGACAAAGTTTTCTAGTGTGTTTTAGGTTATGAATGGTTGCTGATTTTAAATTATGAAGACTCCCACCAGATTGCTTCCACCAAATTGGTAGAGCCTAACACAAGGCTATGTACCACAAAGTTGACGCAACAACAACCATCGAAAAATATTCTAGCAATATTGTAGCAACAACATGCATACTTTATGAATAATCAATAACAGTACAAAACAGATGCACATACAGTCATTTTAGTTATGATAGAAGTAACTTATACTTTCTTCCCAAGTACTTTTTTATGACTTAAAGTAACTTATACTTTTAGTTTCTTTAAGATAAAATTTAAGGTGAACTCCTTGAAATAAGAAATATTGAATGAATTATTGAAAATATTTGTGTTCAATAAACCAGTTTTTTTAAGATTCCACTTTCGAATTCATGCTTAAAACCTATTTACGATTCAATGGTAGATTATTTTTTTTATTATTATTATCATTTTCTAAAATATAATTCCGAAACTTAATCTCTTTTGAATCTAGTTTTATTCTTAAACCATGTTAATTGAGATTAAAAATAGTTTCAAAGCGGAACATTTTCTCCTCAAACATTTATTTTATTTTATATTTCTATATCTGAAAAGTTACTTTTTCCTAAATGAATAACACATAATGTTTCAATACAATTAAGAGCATAGAAACTATCATTGCTTTTAATACGATTTTTCATGTTCAAATATACAATGTTCAGTGATAGATTATTTTTAGAAAGAAATATTTCACATAATAGTAAGCCACTCAATATTGTATTTTGGTACTTCATATATTACGACAACAAATCCGATTTACTGATATATTTCCCCACACCAAAGACTTACATTCACAAATCCGATTTAACATTAGACTCGCATGACTTTCAGGGTCATATTCAAAGTTTTTCACTTTTAAAGCTAAGAGAATTATTTATAGCGAAGAAAAAAAATCAGCTGATAAAATAATTTATTTCAGCCGCACATGGCCTTCAGAATAATTTATAGGCAATTACATTTGAGTGAGCACTTAAATTGCTCAGAAAAGCATTGGATATTATTAAAGTTCTTATATATATATATGTATAATTGTTTTCATGAGGTATCAATCTTTCCTTTAAAATAAGTATTTATTTCATTAATTCAGTTATATTTATGGTGATATTAAATATTTATGTTGTGCATTGAAGAGTAATAGCTTACTAAGCAATTAGAAATAAAAGCGATTATATAACAATCATACATCATCATAAAAATCAGAGAAAATTAAAATATATGGCATTTTATAATTCTGCTTCCGTTAACTAATATTAATTATGTCTGAAAAATTTGTTATTTCTTTATTATTCTTAAAACCATAAAAATTATCACTGTTTTTATTCAGTTTTCTGATAAATGTTTAAAACTAAAAGTGTTGTAAGTATAGTTGCTATGAACATAAAACCAGTATAAAATAATGTGCTTTATATGATTAATTATAACTCTTATATTTTCCTGAACTCCTACACATTTAAAGATAAAAAATATAATTTTATATGTATAAAAAACTGTCCCAGAAAAACTATGCGTTAAATCCCTTAATGTATAAATTTATCTATTACTTTTGACTGCACATTTTTAAGTGTTTAAAGCAGAATATATTATGGCATCTAATTCTACAAATAATTATAAGAATTTTTAACAGTGCCCGCTATGCACATTTCACTTTCGTATCCATATCGTGAATAGTGATTATTATATGAAATTTAAAACATAATAATTGCTATCAAAACCCAAGCATTTGCTTATATAAATTTCATTCACAAAACGTTAAAAAATAATTGAATTTGAAATACTAAACAGTGTTTATATGTTAATATGTAAAATTTCATTTTAATTGTATGTTATTGAATATATTAAATTAAGTAGCATTAAAAAGGCAAACACATTTTTAAATGAGATAATTTTACAGTTACTTTTAATATTGTGTCTATGTATTCATTATCTTTAAGGAAATCCATATATAAATTCTGATATTCAATTTATTATGTGCTAAAAGTATTATCTTGATTCACTATTTAAAATTTATTAGTACTCAGTTCACAATACTTCACTTTTAGAATACTCCCAAAACAAAGTAAAAAATATCGAGAAAGTATATTTTCCTGATAGATTAGCACATTTAATTATACATAGTTAAGACACATACTTCAAAGCTTTTATGTTTATATTGAATGTTTTGTTTCATTATGTGACATTAATAATAATAAATAATAAATTGAATAATAAGTAGAATCAAGTTAACATTTCTAACACTAAAGTTTTTACAAAGTTTTTATATTAGATCAATTTAATCAATTGAATCAGATAAAAAGTTTTCAACTCTTTGAAAAAAAAGTAAGCATGACAAAAAATAATCTATCTATTATACAAGATTTTAAGTCACGAAAGTTTTATTTAAATTATTCCTTTAATTTCAAATTCCTTTTCTTTACATTTTCCCTTAAATAATCATTATTGTTTACATTGTAACTGCATGTATTCATATTAACTCTATATATAAACAGTAAGCTATGTATTCTAAATTATTGTTGCATTATTTGTTTTGTATTTCTAAATTTCTGTTTTATATTTTAACTATAAATTTGTTTATAATTTTTTTGTATCACAATAACTAGAAATAAACATTAATTTTCTCCAAATTATTTCGTTTCTTATTTTTTTACATAATGTACATTTTTACATAATGTATGAGATTTAAAAAAATTTATTTCTATAATGTATAAATATTTATATGTTAGGAAATACGTGTAATTTCTACAAAATACACATATATTTTCTTGACATTAAGTTGCAAATGAAAAATTTAATATTAAACACAGTTTATAGTTAATTTGTTCATAAACATGTTTTGAGAAAATAATAAACACAATTTTATTTTAAAATTGAATTTTTTGATAAAAAAAAATTAAGTACATGATAAAATAACATAGAAAAACAGTTTATGGAATTATAATTATCCTAAATATTTGCTGTCATAATAATTTTGAAGTTACGAAATAATTTTGATGACTCATAATAGTCATTTTAATACCATTACATAAATATTAGTCTAAGCTTAAAAATATTTTATATTTAAATAAAAATCTGTAACATTAAACATATTTTATATAACAATTGTGTCTTTAATATTCATTTTTAATAAGTTCATGAATAACATAGAATTTTTTAAGACTAACGATTACCACAATTATTACCATTTATGCTGAATGAAATAAATTATGCTATCTATTTTCTTGAAAATAAGTTGCTGCTTTAAATAGAAAACACAATGTTAAAGTATAAATTTTCCCTTTTCGATAAAATATAAGAAACCATTTTATACACGATTCTAGTGAGAAAAAGATTTATGCAAGAAAATAAGATCATTAATTAAAATTAAAATTAAGTCGTCACGAAAACAAAACGTGCTTATCAAATAATGTCTGAAACTCGGAAAACGCCAGTTGAATTTAAATTCATCTAAAAGAAAAGCGGATACACGTAAAACTTCTTTTCCTTTCAAAGTAACTTACAGAGTGCAACTCGGTAATAATCAACTAAATTGTATTATTTCATTTTGAAACATAATTTCAAAAGAAGCAAAATGCTTATTTGATCTGGCTTATAAGCTCTTGCTCCATTATGCAAAATAAATCACTTTGTTTCAAGTGGGTCAAATATGGATAATTGTGTAAATCTTTCCAGTAAATTATGCAAATTAGACAACATGTTTTTGGTTCTGAGAGTAATAATTGCACATTAATCGTGGATAACTCAGTAAAGCATGAAAGTAGAGATTTCATGTTTTAACTACAGGCATATTTATAAGTTTAGATGAAGATAAATTTTGAAATCTGTAATTGGAATGATTACGTAAAAAAGTGGCATTATATATATCTAGATAATTAGCTTAGAAAGTGTTATTATCCTTAAAATAACATGAGTTTTGATTGCTAATTAGATAGTCATAAATTGAGTTTTATGCCTGAGTTTGTTTTAAAATATGATTTTAATGCATGTTATAAGTTTACTGAATTCTAAGCTTTTTGTAAAATTGAGTTCAATTATTTTTTAAACTTATTTAGTCATTTAAAAGCAATATGTGGGATTATATATAAATATACATTTGAATATAGTATTTATATATTTATTATATTATAATGAAGCAGTCAATAATTGAGTTTTACAATAAAATGAAGCACAGATAATTTCCAATATTTTGTTAAACTAATAGTTAAAACTATTTATCTTTTCCATAAGTGTGAATCTCATTGTAGTTAGAAGTCTTATTGAAAAGAACTTATATAAAAGGGTACTACATGATTGTTCAAAGTATAGAAAAGTTCCCAGAAATTCACTTATGCTTGGAACCAAACACTTTACTTTAAATGTCTTTGGTATGATAATTATTGTTTTATATAATAAAATGCTCAGTCTGAATTATTTAAACTAAGCAATTATATTCTGTACAAATATAGAACTATTTTTACTTATTGTAAAATATTTATAATGTAAATATGGGCTATTATAAGCATTTGTATCTATATATATGCCAAGATTTCCCAATAAAAATGACAATCTTTAATAATATGTTTAGCCCTAAATGTGTAAATTTTAAGTTAATTACAATTATCATTTTATAAACATTGTTGTTACATTAAATAAATCTATAGAAATGGAACTGATATTTGCCATTTAAAACTGATTAACTAGGAATGAGGAAAAAAAAATAGATTTTTAAAATGTTATATTTAATTTCATTAAAATTAAATTACTTGTAATGCTATACTTAAAATTAAATACCCTCTAACATTGAAATTATCTTACAATTAAATAAATTATATGCAATAATTTAATTATGTAAAACATATTTTAATATATATATAAACTATATATAAATTATATACATTATATATATTTTATTAAATATATAACCTGGTATTCCATCTAAATATTGTATTAGTATTTTTCACATTTTTGGATAATATCATGCTTTAAGGATTCATTTAGATAAAAAACATGTCCTTTCTTTCGTTATCAAAATATCAATTATTAGGAAACATTTCATAGTTGTACATAAAAATATATTTATAATCTATGTTCTTAAATTTTAATTAAAATATTACAAAAGATCTTGAACATTAGTATTTAAAGAATTTAATTTGTAAATTCTTGCTTCAAATGAAGAACCATCGTTTCCAATATTTGATATCATTAGGTTAAGTAGATATTTTTACTATTTATTTGTGTTATTATTAATAGGTTGGTATAAGTTTGATTTTAAAAAAATATTTGTTTTATTAAAAAAAATCATTATTTTCCCATACATAACATGTATTTTAAATATTATGATTTTTTTTTATATTTATATGTATCCATTTTTATAAACTAAATAAAAGATGTGTAATTAGCAATAATTATTATAAATTAGAGAATGGCATCATAAGTATTCAATAGAGAAAAGTCACATTCAAGAATGAAAGTCGTGGCTGAATTACTGCGTAATAGACGTAAAGAAGTCAATGGACAGTATATACTTATCTCGAGTTAGTAAAACTCAGCAATAAAATGGTCCATTTTACTTTTATCAATGTAATATGTGTACAATGTATAATGAGTATTTACATAATTTCGAAACACTTCCAGATATTTATGGCAGTACTCTTTTTTCTATAAATTAAAAAAAAATAAAAATTTTAAAGCTATGTTATGTTTTGTAACATAAGTAAGCTTTGAAACATTAATAGAAAATAATGAAAATAAATTTTTAAAAGCTTCCTTTCTTTAAAGCAAAAAGTTTTTTAAATTTTTCCGCTGTTTCTGGATTAACTAAAAAATTTTAAATAAATTAAATCTATAATCACTTTTATATTTTATAAGCTATAGTTAGGATCATATAAATTACTGATATTGATACAATGCTAATATAAAGATTCTTCAATAATTAATATCTACATTTCTTTCAAAAGCATGCTCTATCGCTTATTATTTTTATTGAGGTAAAAAATAAATTAGTTTGTAAATTTATGGATACTAGACTATTAAAATTTTAATTTTGGGAACTAAATTTTTACCTAATATCAAACACATTAAAAGAATTACTCATATAAATTTATAATTAATTTTCAAAATTATTGTTCTGCTTAGATTATTTTTATAATGGTTTTTTAACAGTTTTATTTAAATAATAATTTTTTGATTTGTTGATAAAACTTGAATAATACCAATGAGATATTATCATGTAATCAGTTAATGACATAATCAATAATGCTAGAGGGTTTATCTAATTATCTTTGATTTCATTTGTAGGACAATTTTGAAATTGTCTAGAAAGTTTTCACTCCAATTTATTCCTTTTTTGTTTATCAATATTTTTGGTCTGTCTAAACAAACTCAGCAAACTTATAAAATAATTCATTTTTAATGATAAATCAATCCTGTGATTAGTAAAGAGCATAAAATTCCAAAATATATTTTTTGTCACTAACTATGAAATTAAAATCTACAGTTGTATGTAAAATATCATTTATACATTGATAAATGCTAGAATAGAAATATTTCTATCAAATTAAATTTGATGACACAATTTTAAACTAGCATTAAAATAGTATAAAAAAATTTGAAATGTATAATAACAGTTATTAACAATTTTTTTCATTTTGCTTTTTAATAGGTCTCATTATTTTTTTTAAATTTTTATGTAGATTTAAAATTTCAGCATCGAATTAAGTTAATTTTATAATTTCATTTTATCTTCAAAATTTTACTAATTCTTTGGAAAGGACAGTTTATATATTTTATAAAAATTCAACACCACCCATTATCTTTAATGGTCAGCTTGCCTTACTGCTGATAGGGAAGTCCCGTTTCGGGTATAGATGTTCTTCCTCTCTCTTCTGTTTTTGTCCTTTCCTAAAATGAATGAATGGAGTATGAATGGTTGCTTACCCTATAAACGAGTACCTATGGCATATGTGTACTGAGGAAGTCGGTCTCCCCACCAAATTACCATTCAGTTAGAAAAGTGGAACAGCGTAACCCATCTTTCTAACCTGACTGGCATACGACCAAAAAAATAAAACGAAATCAATAATAAATTTTAAAAATAGTATATTCATGAGCCAAAACGTGAAAAATAACTATAATTTTAAATTTTGATTGCTTGAGAAACTCTAAAAATTCAAATCTTTTTATTGGTGAAAATTTAATTTCCTAATCACATTTTGATTTTAAAATTATATTATTTTATAGAAGATTTGTGAACTTAATCAATATTCTAAAAACATTTATTATCTTAGTTTAAAAAATAAAAAATAACTAATTTAGTATTTACATGTCAGAGATTTATTGTAAATATTTAATAACTCATATGAATAATAATATTAAATGAAACAGAATTTAGTAACAAATCTAAGAAAAATTTCTAATGCCATGACAGTTCTTTCTTTTTTTCAAAGTCATTTTGAAGCTAGAGTTTTCGCAGTATTTTGGTGTGATTAGTTTTGATGTTATAACATTTTGAGTTTTTATTCGCAGAAAACTTTTACAATTTACTTTTTAAGATTTTTCGGCAAAATTCCTAGAGGGCATATAACTTCAGATATTCTAGAAAACTCTTTAATTTAGTCTTTTAGGTATTTAACAGTGATTTTTTTAGGAAAATCGTCCATGAGAAAATATTTCTTTCATTGAAAACTTGAGATTTCTGGTTTCTTCAGTTTCCTCAGTTCTGCTATTTTTTTTATAGTCTCTGCAACCTACTTTCGCCTCGACTACGTTGAGGATTTGTCTGTATGTTGTCAGAATAGACCGTGGATTTCACTAATCTCAAAAATATTATTTTTAGCGTGAATTATAAATCAAAAATTGAAGAAAAAATTTTGTAAATAAATAGAAAAATATAATTTACTATTTCAGTGGAAAAGCATAAATTCGCACCGACATTGATAGTTACTTATAATTATTACAGTAAAAGTAGAGCGCATTATATTTTATTACATATTTATTTGCTTACGCAAATGCCCGTAATTTGAATACTAAGCCATCAACCTTGATCTTGCTTCCCAATTCTTAAGAGCAACATAACTTTCAGATAATGCTGTAGTGCAATTAACATTTTCAGTTGATTATTGTTCATTGGATTGTTCAGAGTTACAGATATCGTAAACAGAAGACTTCTTAAGTTGAATTTGAATGATTTGCCAAGTGAGGCAACGTGTTACAAACGTAGCGTTATCCAAGGTGCACAACGAGGAGGCGTGTCACATTACATTCAAATGTCCTTGTAAATATTTACTATTTATAATTATACAGCAAGTGGAGTCATTGTCACTTTACACTCCAACTATATATTTATATATATGTACTATTTATAATTAACATAACACATTCTTAATTACAAATTTAATTTATCACAGACTTAATTTAAAAGTTCTGACATATTTTAATGTCAATTAGGATTTCCATGCATAGCAATAATATATATATATATATATGTGTGTGTGTGTGTGTGTGTGTGTGTGTGTGTGTGTGTGTGTGTGTGTGTGTGTGTGTGTGTGTGTGTGTGTGTGTGTGTGTGTGTGTGTGTGTGTGTGTGTGTGTGTGTGTGTGTGTGTGTGTGTGTGTG